>CATIWM010432965.1:0-22262 GCA_949671775.1 Mallotus repandus
CTTTCTCTGCATTTATTTTTATCTCTCTTTTTGTTTCTTTCTCTTTTTTTTTCTTTTCTTCTTTTTTCTTTTTCTCTCTTTTTTTCTCTCTTTTTTTATCTTTCTCTTCTTAAGCATTCCCTGCTTTCTGTCACTTAGCGTGAATGTCGTCAAGGAGTACTTTGAATACTCATACTCAATTTTGAGCATTGGAGTATGTGAGTATGGTCTTGAGATCACTAGCCTCTCTGAAAGTTATCTTCATAACTGTAGTTTATTTTGTTCATCAATGTCCTTTATAGGTTTTGTCTTACTTGTTCGTCATCCATCTAGGTGGTAGGCAAGCATTAGGTTGATTAAAGTTTAGAAAGTCCTGACTTAGAGCTATTGATCATGCTTAAGAAATCACGAAATAAGCATTAAAGGAAGATTATAATAATTGAAATCAACTCACTTGGTTATGATATATGCAATTCATGGCATATATGAAGTTTGCAAAAATGTAAGAAAAGAATCCTTATTATTTTTATTTTATTTTCAATGTATGAATGCAAATGCATGTTTTAAAGAGAAAAGGAAGAGGGCAACCCCTGGTATAGAGATGGTGATGATGGTGACACTTGTCAATTTATTGTGTTTGATGTTTTTAGTTCTTCCTTGCTGTTGTCATTTCTGTTGATTATTGATGTTGCCATTACTACATATTGTATGCTTCAAAAATATAGCCTTTTGTTATATTCTTGTGGTTGTAGCTTTTGCCATGTGGTGTAACCCTTGTTGTATTGCTTTTTGAGCCACTTGCACCTTTTCGTTTTTTAATTTGCTTTAACTTGCATGGTCACATTAGCCTACAAAAAAAAACAAAAGAATTATAGTTAGTATTGGTTATATCTTTAAACAACGATATGAGTCAGGGCATATTCTAGCTTCCCTTTCATTGCATCTGTTGATCTAATGCTCCTCACTCTTGCTTATTGGTACAGTTGCTCTTCCCTTTTGGTTGTCTTGTGGTCCATGCTGGGAGGGCTTTATGTTCTTGGCCTTGTTTGATAGTCTTGCTGGGATATGGCACTTGCTAGGTTGTGTAGCTTTTGTTGTAGTGACTGCACCCCTTGCTTTACTGATTGTAGCTCTTGTTGTAGCATATGTTGCCCTTGCTATAATTATAACTCCCATTGTGGTGCCTACAGCCCTTATTGTACTGACTGTAGTTCTTGTTATTATGAATGTAGCTCTTGCTATAGTATTTGTAGCTCTTATTGTGTCATGTGTATCCTTTACTGTGATGAATTTAGCTCTAGCGTGATGGCTATAACTCTAGGTGTGATGAGTGTGGCTCTAGCTCTAAGGACTGTAGCTCTGGCTATAATGACTATAGCTCTGGGTGTGATGAGTGTAGCTCTAGCTGTGATGACTGTAGCTCCAGCTGTGATGACTGTAGCTCCAGCTATGATGACTATAGCTCTAGCTATTACAACTATAGCTTTTGCTGAAGATGTGTTATCTGTTTTTCGGTCTTCTGTGACTTCTTTTCACATTTTGGAGCATTTTTATTTTTCCTTCTATTTTCTTATTCTATTATTATTTTGTCACTCTATGAGCTTTATTAATTATGGACTTTCCTCCTATTCTCGATGACTTTGGTTGTATGGATAACACTTCTTTCACTTTTGATGACTTGAGTTTAGAGGCAGGTGGTATGAAGTTTATGCAAACTGGCGCGGGGACTTCTACCGCTGCTAAAGTTGCAAAGACTGCTAAGATTGGTAGTGGAGCTTCTTCTCATCCATCTAGCTCTCAGAGTGATCTTGGTCCACCTTGACTTTCCTTAGGAGATCTAATTCCTATTGTTCTTAGTTTGGAGACCCATGCTTGGACTATTCATCATTGCCACGTTAGTTCTTATCTAATTCCTCTATAATTTTTTTTTGCTATTTAGCCTTTGTTAGCTTTGATTGTGTGTAGTTTCTGCTATATTTTAGCTTTTACTATAGTTTAGCTCTTGTTGTAGTTTACTTAGCTTTGGCTATTTTTGAAGCTTTTAGTGTAGTTTAGCTTTTGATGTAGTTTAGCTCTTGTCATCCTATCTTTCTGTTGCTCTTTTGTTCTTTCAAACACTTGCTTGCATGTTTTAGCTTTTATTATCTACTTTTCATTATGTAGTCTATATAATTCTTGGTGTTAATCTAGCTCTAGTTGCTTGCTTACTGCCTGTACTTTCTGTTTAGCATTTGTATGATCATTCTCCCTCTGCTTTATTTGACATTTTTTTATTTCGGTTTTGTTCCTGCAAGAATGATGAAAAGAGCTATTTTAGTATCTGATGCATGTTTTAAATGATTTACCTATCAATTACAGTCTCAAGGGCCTGTTATTCAGCTTCCTGGTAGTTTTAAAAAGGTCAACTTGTACTATCAAGGCCCTCCATCATTCATGAAGCAGATGCTTGCTAGAAAGGGCTTTGACAACATTATTTCTGCTCTTACTTATAGTTCTTATGTGTCGAGCCAGGCTACGATGTGTGCTCTTATTGAGTGATGGATGGACACCACCCACACATTTCATTTGCCTTTAGGAGAGATGACTATCACTATATTAGATTTTATTGCAATCACCGGGCTGAGTTTCTCTAGAGAATCTGTCCCTCTTAGTAATTAGGCATATAGTTATGTGGTAGGGAGGAAGATGTGGTTGAAGGATTTTTTTGGGGTCACTGCTTCTGTGAAGTCCAATTATTTGATTTGATACATGGAGCTTGTGGCTAAGGTTAGGTCAGGACATGATGTTGGTCATGTTAGTTTAGTGCAGTTAGCTCGATGCTTCTTATTTTACCTTCTCAATGCCATCTTTTTTTTTAACGCTTTGGGTACTGCTTATCGGCAATTACTACCTGTTATAAGGAACTTGAGAGATTTGACAAAATACAATTGGGGTACGGCTATTTTTTCTCATATGTATTCTGAATTTGATGTAGCTTGCAGAGGAGGCTCGCGGATATGCAACTGCTTATTCGTGCTAGTCGTGAGTGTGATCTCTTGTCTTTATTGATTATTTTATTAACTTTAGATGTTTTGACTTCTTTCTTTTAGGTAGATTTTGCCTTATGAGCTTGGAGCGTTCCCTTTTCCCATTGTTGAGCACTTGCCTAACAGTGATTTTATACACCTTCCACGGTGGATCCAGAAGACTTCTTATTTGATTGAGAGCCCTGTGGAGGCAAGAGATTTCCTAAGTAAATTGGCCTAGAGCCAAGTACAATGGATTTCGATCTCATTTTTCTCATTCTTTGGCAATCTTTTGCTTATATAGCTTCTTGGACAGATCTATACCCGCTGGTGGTTAGAGAGAGTGGACTGGTCGACTGAGATGGTGTCAACTTGGCTCCTGGCATAGAGGAGAGTCTTATTGACTGGCCTTATTGATAAGGTATAGTACTTGGACGAGCGAGTCCATCATTGGTGGGATGGATATTATATGAGGAGAGTCTCTATCGCTCCCTCCTGGTGACATGTTTTGGTGTCAACAGCTCACTGGAGAGGAGCTTCCTGAAGCTTCTGAGAGTCTTTTAAAGGATGCACAGTTCTTTTATATGTGTTCATTGATCCATTAATCGACTGACGTTGTAGCAAGTGATTTTGTTCCTCTAGTTCCACCTCTTTAAGCAGATCGTGCACAACCTTCGTGCTTGAGAGGCAGGACTTTGCAGGCATCTCAGGGTCATTATGCTTCTAAGGTAGTAGCTTCTAATCGAAGATGCTTTTAGTTTATGCCTTTTTCCTGCTTGTGTACAAACATGTCATAAACTTTGTTAGTGATAAAATATAAATGACATGAGTTATTATAATTTATCTGCAACGTCGAGGATATTGCCAGAAGAGATCGGGTTCTTCTCATTTCGATTAGAAGAGTGTCCCTAGGATTGAGGGGACGACTCATGCTAGTGTTTCCATTCTCGGTTACTTGGTGAACACGGTGTCTCCAATGTTGTATCGATTTTCAATTATAGGAGCTGGGACGCGCTTCCTTTTACCTAGGGCTAGCACACCTTTGTCAAATGTAACCCCTACAGACACTACTTATGTCAATTTTTTGGCTTTATGGAGTTTTCTCTTTCTTTAATTTGTTCATTATCTGACTTTTCTACTTTGTAGGTGCCCATTTCTACTGCTCATTTTTGGTATATTGATGTGATTGGTGTGCATGAGTATTTTATAGAATTTACTAACACACATACTCTGCATATATTCACGTCTCCACTCTCAATGATTTCTCTAATGAGATGAAAATGCGTGAGTATATTTTTGGATCGCTGACGTGATCTAGGTTCCTTAGACTATGCTATGGCTCCATTATTATCATAATACAAGTTCACTGGATCTAATATACTGGGTACAACTCACCATCTAGTTATGAACTTCTTTATACAAACAGCTTCGTTTATTGCATCAGAGGCAGCTATATACTTAGCTTCTGTTGTAGAATCGACAACGGTGTCTTGCTTTGAACTTCTCCAACTCGTTACACCTCTATTCAAACAAACCACATAACCTTACTATGATTGAAAGTCATCCTTGTCAGATTGGAAGCTTGCATTAATGTAACCATTTACAACTAGCTCATCTTCCTGTCCACCATACAGTAAAAATGCATCCATAGTTCTTCTCAAGTACTTAAGGATATTCTTAATTTCTATCCAGTGACTTTCACCTGGGTCTGACTGGTCTCTACTCATTATGCTTAATGCATATGAGACATCTGGTCGAGTGCATAACATGGCATGCATGATGGATCCAATATCAGAAGCATATAGAATTTTACTTATGTGGTCTCACTCATCTTATGTCATTGGACACTGAGTCTTGCTAAGACTAATGCCATAGGACATTGGCAAAAATCCTCTCTTAGAGTTTTTCATTCTGAACCTGTTCAATTCCTTATCAATGTAAGTGCTTTGACTATGGCCAATAAGCCTCTTAGATCTATCTCTATAGATCTTAATGCCTAAAATATAGGTAGCTTTACCTAAGTCTTTCATTGAGAAACAATTTCCTAACCATGATTTAACATTTTGTAAAGTAGGAATATCATTTCCAATGAGTAATAAGTTATCAATATATAACATAAGAAAAACTATTGCACCCCCACTAACTTTCTTATAAACACAAGGTTCATCTTCATTCTTGATGAATCCAAACTATTTGACTGCTTCATCAAAACGAAGATTCCAACTCTTAAAAGCTTGCTTCATTCCACAAATAGAATTTTGAAGCTTACAAACCTGTCTAGAATTCTCAGGATTAACAAAACCCTTTGGCTATGTCATATACACATGCTCAATTAGGTTTCTATTAAGAAACACTGTTTTGACATCCATTTGCCATATCTCATAATCATAGTATGTAGTTATGGCAAGAAGAATTTGAATGGACTTAAGCATAGTAACTGGTGAAAAGGTTTTATTATAGTCTATACCATGTGTTTGCTTGAAACCCTTTATAACCAGTCATGCTTTAAAGGTATGCACATTGCCATCCATGTCAGTTTTCTTTTTAAAAACCCATTTGCACCCAATTGTTTTTAAACTATTTAGTGGATCAATCAAAGTTCGTACTTGATTATCATACATAGATTACATTTATGATTTTATGGCTTTTAACTATTTCTCTGAGTCTGGACTATCCATGGCCTCTTGGTAGGTTGTAGGCTCGCTTTGATCCACAATCATTAGTTGTGTGAAATCCGCAAGTGCACGGAGACATCCAATTAGTAAAAATATCGATCCCATAAGGAGTGGATGTTAAGTATTGGATTACTTGTTGTATTTATTTGTCTAGACAATTGAAGGAAGATTTATCTAAGAAAATTAGAACTAATTGAACTAAACAAAATAAATAGAACTATAAAACAAATAAAATTTAACTAGCAAAAAATTTATCAATATAAGAAAGGTTAGGGTTTTTATCCCCGGCTCAATTTTATCAAAAAGTCATGTTAATTCCCCTATCACTTATGAATTTATTCCATTCCCTAGGCATCTTTAAACGTATGAAAGTCTCTCTCAAGGACTCGCATAATTCTACCAACCATACTAACTACCCAAGTGATAGCTCTTGCTACTTGAATAATTAATTATCTTTGATAATTAAGTAAAGCCATGGGAGGGATATTAATCAACCAAACCGTTTCTCAACCTATTTTGATTAATTAATAGATTATTATTTTATTCTCAATAAGGATCTTATCTTGATCTCACCCTGTTGTCTAGTTCAAGTACTAGGGTAATCAAGGCTAGGAAAGCATTATGTCTAGTAATAATCATGGTTTGTGTGTGGTGTGATAAGGGGTCTAACTTATTAAGTCCATTTCTGAGCCGGGTTTAAAAACCCCAACTATTAATTTAGCTATTCATGACAATTAAAAAGAAAGAAGAAAAAGAAGAATTAGATAATGCAAACACAACCATCATATATTAATTAAATTAAGTACTAAGAATAAATAAGACAAAACCCCTTGTTATTCTCTTTAAAATGATTACAAAATGTTCTTCAATCCTAATGTCTTGATAATGCTTGAGCAATAGTCCAAAGCAAAATGGAATTCAGACCAGCTAACCCCCCTAAAAGAGGCAAAACAATGGCTTTTATGATTGTTCTCAAATAAACCCTAAAAATAGTTTCCAAAATTGATTTCTACCAAAGTGCATAGCTTTGCATTTCCAGATGCATAGCTGTGCATTACTGTTCCTCTAGAAATCATCAAATTAGGATTGGCAGTGCACACCCATGTGCACGATTGTGCATTTAGTGCATGGCTGTACAATTTTTTTTGCACGGTTATGCATCACTATTTGTTTACGAAGTGAAATGTTTAAGCTTATGAGTGGTTGTGCATGCCTCTTCATCTTCAATTCATGAAAATTTTGAGCTTTCCTCTTCAGGTTCCAGCATACATTCCATTTGCATTGATCCAAGCTTAGGCACACCCAACCAATTAACACCAGAATGCCAAAATTGAACTAAAAACAACCAAAATTTAATAAAAATTATAAAAAACATAAGTTTCATGGAATTTAAGTAAAAACACCAACATTTAAGAGTAAAATAAACACTTTAACATCTAAAAGCATAAAAACTTAGTGCTCAAAATACACAATTTTTTGCAATTATCAACTCCCCCACACTTGAGCTTTTGCTTGTCCTCAAGCAAAACATGAGAACACCCCATTCTTAAAAAGAATGCAACTCATTGCCTAGCTTTAACATGACTAGCTATGACAATCCTCACTTAATATAAATCTTAAAAACCCAAAAATTAAAATAATTAATAACTTGAGGTCAAGGACATGCTAAATTACCATGTGAAGAGCAAACTTCCCAATTGAATTCATGAAAATGGAGAATTAAAATTAAAGAAAAATGGAAATTAGCCCAACACTTGACCAACCAAATTTTCTCATGCATAAGGTACTTTTTAAGCACTTTATTAATTTTATTTATTAAAGGTTTTCCCAACTGCAGTATCCCCTACCTTTCCCACACTACTCAGTGTGGATACCTTATAAGGGTCTATTGGATACTCATACTCTCATTTGAGAGCATTGGAGTAGAAGGAGCATATAAAGATTTTGAATTTTTGAATTTTTAGCTCCTATCAAACGAGTGCATTTTACGCTCCATCTCGCTTTTATTTTATTTTATTCTTTTAATCACCAAAATACACAAGTATTGACTAACTATAAGAGTTACATTTTAAATCTCTAATTATAAACACCTTTCTCTGAAATTGAGACTCTAAGTTTAATCACTCAATTAGGAAGTAAGCATTAAATTTATTAAAGATTAAAAACTCTCTAACCACAAGTCATTACCCTAATTGTAAAAGTCTAAACTCATATTAAATGAAGATTATCACATCTTTTTAAGAAAACCAGACTCAATGAATTAAATTCTAATTGAGAATAGGTTCCAAACTCTCAAGTGTTATGCATGATATACATCCTAATAGCTATATGCAAGAAAGAAAATAAAAAAAAATGAAATGCATGATCCTTTCCCATTTTTAACAGTAATAGTTAAAATGACATCAAAACACACAAAACACAATTTGAAAAATAAAAAACAAAAGTTTAGGAAGGATCTCGCCTTTTTCATTGCAATGTGAAGGTGTGAACTTATTGGGATTAATGGACTCTACAAGCTTGTTAAGCCTCTTGAAATGGCTCTCTTGTGATTGTAGCAAATTTTCCATCATGATTTAAAGCTCATCCATCCTAGCATAAAGCTTTAACTCTAACATATCCATATGAAGTAGTAGCATTTGCTCCGTAATTGCTTCATTCTCCAAAGCTTTTATTTTTAACCATGACTCATTGCTACTCCTCTCACTCTCATCCTCATCATTTGAAGAAGACTTGTTTAAATTATTCAATGTGTATTGGCACATCAAATGGCATTTTGTACTCTCTACATCCTTGAGAGTCCTCCACTCGGCCATAATGTTAGCCCGTATAAGTGCTCTCTCAACTAAAATTTGGGATTTGAAAACTCCCACATCATTAGTAAAGAATGTAGCATTGAATGATGCAAAGTATTTTCCTAAAGCTGTTATGATGTGCCCAATAGAAAAAGGGGCCTTCTTTGCCTGCACAACTCGCCAAATTGTCTGGACAACAAAATGAACACCAGAAACCTTGGTTTTAGTATGCATACACCATAATATGAAAAGCTCATCTTTTGACCCTCTAGCACTATCTTGTTTCCCAGAAATGTTATGTGCCATGAATTTGTTCATTAGCAAATAAGTAGGAACCCTAATTAGACCACTAACAATAATTTCTTTTTCATTGAAACTACTAACTTTAGTGAGTCTTTTCTAAAATGCAAGCATGTCATAATCACTTGGGGGTTGTTTAAGTCCCCTAATATGAAATCAAAAATATAGGACATAAGTTCACAATTTACATGAAACTTTCTTCCAAAAAGTCTACATGAAAGCAAATATGTGTCAGCATTCAAAAATGCAAAAGTAGTGTAGAACTCAAATGTATGCTCATACAAAATGTCATGTTTCATTTTAAAGAACTTAGAGCACCCTAATTAGTGATACAAAATTTCCATATCTTAATCAACTCATATGTCATATAACACACAATCATCAAAGCATTTAGGCAAGGTGAACTTTTGCTTAAAAAGAGAATGAAATTTCTTACCCTCCTCATGTGTGCGAATAGAGAAAGGGACACTATATTCTTTAGTTATATCACTCACCTCATTACCCTTTTTCAAAATTTCCATACCTTTCCCTTGGCTACCCTTTTCCTTAACATATTTGTTTATGCTTTTCTTGAGACATCTTAAAAATAAGAGTTGAATACTACTAGCTCAAAAGAAAAAAAGTGAGAATGACAATTGATTGGGGTTTCTTACTACATGCCTGTGTTCTTTATATAAGGAATGTTCCCTAAACATTATAGAAAAAAAATGAAACCTATAAATTCTCTCTTTATTTTAGGAAGAAAAGAGAAATTCAAGGGTTCATAAAAAGGAAAGAAATAAAAGGAAACAAAAAATTTTCTTGAATATTGACTTACTAAATTCTAGAAATAAAAACTTTAAAAAATGAAAAATAAAAATTAAAAAGGTAATTGAATTCAAACCCTAAAAGAAAAAGGAAATAAAAGAAAATTGCAAAATTTAAAATAAAAATAAAAATAAAATAAAATGCACACAAAATTTTAAAAATTTCCCAAAATAAATAAATCCTCCCCCACACTTAATTTAAACATTGTCCTCAATGTTTGTTTGCTAGCAAAGTAAGGTCGTTGACATGTAAGATAGTGCAGGTGCATAGTTGTGCATTCTAGAGTGCGCGACTGTGCACAAGTGAATGTACTCCCAATTGTCATTGCAAATCCTAGGGAAATTATATATGCGCGGCTGTGAACAGATAATGCATAACCGTGCATATCTGCAAAATTGTATTCTGTAGAATGCTTTTAAGCACAAGTTCAATCATTTACCTACAATTTTTCAATTCTATAACAATGAAAACCAAACTTTAGACTTGCAAACATCACATTGCATACAAAAACACATACCATTGCATTAAAACAAAATGAAAATTCATACAACCCTCCAAAACTAATTAACATATATTAACAAACGAACCACACTTAATAAAAATGTAAATTGTTCAAACATGTCAACACTTGAAACAAACCAAAAACAGTAAAATGCAATTAAAATGTAAATCACTCCTAAGGTGGAGCATTATCTCGTTGCTCCTCTTACGTTGCTTGAACTGAAGGAGGTACAAATCCTTGGTTCATAAAAAATGTGTGGAGGTCTTGATGTAATGAATGAACACTTCTAGTGAGCTCTTCCACATTCACGTCTAAAATGCCCATTTGCAATTCTAAGTTATCCATTCGCTCAACTATATCATTGACTTCTTCTTCCTCTCATGCCTTTTCTTCTGCATTTGGAAGTGGTTCTTGTGCACTAGGGAGTGGTGTAAGCCTATACCCCCAAAGAGTATGTTGCACTATCCCTATTGCGTGCATCATAACAATTTCAATTATATCTCTTCCCTTAACTTTCTCAAATGGCATATCATCAATATCAAAACCAACATATCATGCAAATGTCGTAACTAAACCTCTAATCTTTATTGCCACATTGGAACTTTAAGCAATATATTTGAGTTTCAAGGCAATAGCATGGCATAAATCAATCTTTCTCCCATGTATGATACAATATAGGCAATAGCATGGCATAAATCAATCTTTCTCCCATGTATGATACAATATAGGCAATAGCATGACATAAATCAATCTTTCTCCCATGTACATACGTCAATGCATATGAACACATTTTTGACTCTTTACAAGTCCTAGTGTCATAGGTTGCATGTCCATCACCTGTCAACTCTTGCTAAAATTCATTCTTATCAAGCTGGATGTTAGCCTCATGTCCTTTTGGAAATTCAAATACATCGTTCAATTCCGGCAACTCCAATTTAAAATCCCTATTTCTAGGCCTAAATGTTATGAACCTAGCCCTTTCATCAAGTGCATAAGAGGATAAAAATTCACAAGCAGGCCTAAGATAGGTAGGATATGCCCTCATCATGTATTATTCCCACCCAACAGTTTGAAATAGCTTAGTAACCTCATCCAACAATCCAATAGTTCTTAAAGCATTTCTATTAGGATATCTATTGGGTTGAATCTTCCTAATATCCTCAAATTTCTTATGTTAGAGTTCATTAACAAAAGCAATATTTTGAGGAAATACAATTACCTCTTGCTCCTCTTCCCCTCTTAGATTATTTGAACTACATCCAAGTCTTGAATGTTTGGGAGGAGGCCCTGCTCACATTGCTGCTTGAGATTTCTATCTTGGCATGGTTGATGATGAGAATGAAGAGAAAATGAAAAATTTGAGTGATGATCATAGGGTTTGAATGTAAGAGAGATAAGAAAGGAAAAAAATGTTTATGTTTGGGAAAAAGTGATGAATAAAGAGGGTAAGAAGGTTATTTAAAATGGTTTTAGAAAGAAGAAAATTAAGAGTTACTTTGAATGACACAAAAAGGCACAAATTTTAATCCTACAGCTTCTCGATGCACAGCTGTGCACCTAAGTGAAACACAAAAATTTACAAGGCTTACATGACTATGCACTTTCAAGTGTACGCCCAATCCTAATTCCATTTTTTTGGGTCTGAGAATGCACGACTGTGTTCTTCTAGATGCACGCCCAATCTTGCAAGTGTCATTTTTAGTAGGGAAAGTGCATGGTTGTGCACTTTCAAGTGCATAGCCAAGCCTACAAGCATCAAATTCATATGGGTAAATGCATAATTGTGCACTTTCAAGTAAAAGGTTGTGCATCTATATGATGTTCCAAAATTTTTTTAAATATAAATCATAAAACAGATCACAACTATCATAATTATCTTTATTCCAAATTATATTTAACAAACTCTCAATACCAGCTAAATGCTTAGCACTTCTCAATACTAGTGAACACACAACATGTAGTCACACTTTTCCAAAAAAGAATGAAAGAAAACTTTAAAGTTTACTTCCTTGAATTTCCACAGATGACTGCAACAACCTTGTCATGTCAAAGTTCCTTTCTATTCAATGCAATTGTATTCCTGGAATATCTGAATATAGGGGAGGTAAATGAAATTAAATAAAAGAAATAGTAAAATCAAAATAAAATAATAAAAAAAGAATAAAAAATAATAGAAATCATACTCTACACTTGGTTGAGCTCCTAAGAATTGCTTATTTAAAGGTCATAAGCTTGACCTCTTCTTGTGTTACCTTGGAATATTGTTCAAGTAGACAACATGTTGACAATCATCAACATTGCTTCTATAGTACCTCTTCAGTCTTTGGCCATTAACCTTCAGGCTTTCCCCTTTACTAATCATCACCTCAACTGCTCCATATGGGTATACCTCAGTCATAGTGAAGGGTCTTGACCATCTTGATTTTAATTTTCCTTTGAAAAGTCTCAGTCTTGAATTGAAAAGTAACACCTGGTATCCTTTGTGTAATTCTTTCTATCTTATATTATCATTATGCCATCTCTTAACTTTGTCCTTGTACAATTTAGAGTTCTCAAAAGCATATTGACTAATCTCATATAACTGATTCAACTGTAGTATCCTTTTCTCAGCTGCTTCCTTGAGATCATAATTCAAAGCCTTCACTGCCTAATATGCTTTGTGTTCTATTTCCACTAAAAGGTGACAAGCTTTTCCATACACCAACCTAAAAGGTGACATACCTATTGGTGTTTTATAAGTTGTCCTATAAGCCTACAAAGCATCTTCAAACTTTTTAGACCACTCTCTTTTAGATTTTCCCATAGTTCTCTCCAAAATCCTTTTCAACTCTCTGTTACTTACTTCAACCTACTTATTAGTTTGAGGATGATAAGGTTTAGCTACTCTATGTCTAACACCATATCTAGTTAACAATATCTCCATGTTCTTATTATAGAAATGAGTACCTCCATGACTAATTACAACCCTGGGCATCCCAAATCTAGGAAATAGTTTCTTTATAAACTTGCATACAGTTTTGGCATCATTGTTGATACATGTTTGACCTTCCACCTATTTAGGCACATAGTCAACATCCACTAGGATGTAACGATTACCTTCTGAAAATGGATAAGGTCCCCTAAAGTCAATACCCCAAATGTCAAATATTTCAATTTCTAAAATTCCTGTTTGAAACATTTCATCTCTCTTTGATATGTTCCTACTATGTTGACAAGAATCACAAGATTGCATAAACTCCTTTGCATCCTTGAAAATGGATGGCTAGTGAAAACCACATTCCAGCACTTTAGATGCAGTCTGCTAAGGTCCATAATGTCCTCTATAGTTTAAACCATGGCAATGATGAAGGATTGAGTGAATTTCTTCATTAGGTACACATCTCCCAATAATGCCATCCCTACACATCTTCCAAAGAAAATGATCATCCCATATATACCCCTTAGAATCATGAATGAGTTTTTTCTTTTGCTGAATAGAAAATTCTGGGGGTAATTTACCACTATAAATGAAATTAGCAATATCAGCAAACCATGGTGTAGCAAAAATTTGAAGAGTAAAGAGTAACTCATCTAGGAATATATCTTTGATCTCCTCATTTGCTGCTCTTTTGTTCTCCTCATATTCCAATCTTGACAAATGGTCCGCTACTACATTTTCTGTGCCTTTCTTGTCTTTTATTGGAATATCAAATTCTTGTCATAAAAACACCCATCTTATCAACCTAGGCTTTGAGCCTTTCTTTGTAAGTAGGTTTTTTAGAGCAGCATGATCTGTAAAAACCAACACTTTTAAACCAAGTAAATATGATCTAAATTTATCAAAAGAAAAAATCACTGCTAGCATCTCCTTTTCAATAGTGGCATAATTTATCTAAGCTTTAGACAATGTTTTGCTTGCATAATAGATCACATAAAGCTTTTTATCTTTTCTCTGAGCTAACACTACTCCAATGGCATGATCACTAGCATTGCACATAAGTTTAAATGGTAAACTCTAATCAGGTGCTACAATAACTAGTGATGACACCAGTGCCATTTTCAACTTATCAGAAGCAATTTTACAAGCATCAATGAAAATAAAAGGTGCATCTTTCTCAATTAATTGACAAAGAGGATTAGAAATTCTTGAAAAATCCTTAATAAAATGCCTGTAGAATCCTGTATGTCCTAGAAACTTCTTACTTCCTTAACATGGGTTGGGTACTGCACATTTTCAATAATGTATACTTTGGCCTTTGTCTACCTCTATGCCTTTGGTTGAGATCTTTTGTCCAAGCACAATACCTTCTTCAACCATGAAGTGACATTTTTCCCAATTTAGGACTAAATTGGTCTCTTCACATCTGACAAGCACTCTGCCAAGATTTGTTAAACATTTCCCAAAAGAATTACCATATATTGAATCGATAATCCATACAACATAAGAGGCACTGTGCCCCCAAATCCCCAAGAATAGTATCACTAAATTCCATACCAATAGTGTGAGTTGTTCCCTCGGTCATAGGGATGCTCTCCTCATCAATGTGAGAAGAACCTGATCTCTTTCGGTGATATCCTCGACACTGCAGATAAGTTATCATAACTCATTTCATTTATAGTTTATTGCTAACAAAGTTTGTTACATGTTTGAACGCAAGCATGAATAAAGGTAAAAGCTAAGAAGCATACCGGATAAGAAGATGCTACCTTGGAAGAAGAATGACCTCGTGAAGTCCCACCTCTTGAGCCCGAAGGTGGTATAGGATCTGTCTGAGGAGGTTGAACTAGAGGAGCATAGACACTCGCTATAACATTGATTAATTAGGGGAGCAATGTACACATATAAGAGAAGTGCATGCCCTTTAAAAGATCCTTCAGTCTTCTTGATTATCCTGTCTGCAAGCTGCAAACATATGTTGGTAGTTCTTGCTTCACCTAAACTAAGTCTCCTATAAATAGATAAAGGCATTAAATTAATAAAAGCACATGAACCACAAAGAGCATTTTAAAAATTCAAATTACCAACAGAATAAGGTATAGTAAGATTCCTAGATGTCTTCTCTTTAAAAGAAGCTTGCTTGAGATGATAGTACTACACTCTTTTTTAAGAATGATAGTTTCAAATTCTTTTAACTTTTTCTTGCTAGAAATAAGTTCCTTCAGAAATTTAGCATTTGGGCATCTGAGCTATTACTTCCACCAAAGGTATATTGATATGCAATATTTTGAACATATCTAAGAACTTTAGAAACTACTAATCATATTCTTGCTTTTTAAGCCTCTAAGGAAATGGAACTGTGGTTCATATGGTTTAAATTATGGTTCATATGGTTTAAATAGTGGAAGAAATTCTTTCTTTTTGTTGTTATATTGCCTTTTTTCTTCCTCCTCAACTTGTTTCTCAACATGCTCTTGCTCTTTTTCTACTTCCTCCCCCTCTTCAGTCATTAATGTAGGTGCAGTCCTTTTTAGTGGTTGCAACTCTGTACCACTCCTTAAAGTAATAGCCTTCACTTGCTCCTTACGATTCTTTTAAGTGTTGCTAGGTAGTGCTCCCTGATTTTTTAAAATAAAGAATTAGCTAATTGTTCCACTTGCACTTCCAAGTTATGAATAGAAGAAGAATGATTCTTGAACATCAATTAAGTATCTTGGTGCAACTGTTCAAACCTCCCATCCAATCTCTTGGTAGCTTTATCCTATTGAGTCATCTTAGTGTTATAGATCAAGTTTTGACAGTCCCCAAAAGGGTCTAATGATGGAAATATTTTCCTAAATATGACAAGTGTCTATTCATTTGTATCGCCTGAAGAGCGTGCCATTAGTCTGAAAAGCCTGAATTGAGCCTTTAAAAAGCAAAATAGGTTACCAAATCATTAAGTGGCACCGCGATTTTACAAATTATAAATTATTGGAATGATAAGTAGCTCGTTACAAGCAACCATTGCTCAAAACATGCAACTCATCAAACTGATGTTCATCTTGTAAGACCAGAGTTCAAATTCATGAAAAATAGAAGTCAATTTTGACAAAATGGACATTGAAAACGTGTTCGGGATGTCCCAAAACCCCTATAAACACACACAAAAGACCCAAAAATAGTGCAAATGCATGCGTAACCATGCATCAAAGCACGTGATCATGTATACCAACACATGATCACTAACACTCCGCACTGTCACGTGCTTCGATAAGTCATGCTTCGATAAGTGTGTACATGCGTAAAATCGTGCACACATGCCTCAGGATATGTGATCACGCGTATTTTTGCTATTTTTCCCTATAAATAGGGGCCTCTACCTCCCATTCAAGAGGGGGCCTACCGATAGACATAAAAAGACACACTGTCAAATTAAAGACTCATGAGTCCTATTCCATACTCTTTTGGCTCACCCACTTCACTTTTTGTAGGATTTTTAAATTGCTTTTGAACCAAACCCAACCATATCTTTATCAAAGCACGCTCCAAAGGTATACAAATTTGTATTATACACGTCATTTTCAACCTCTTGATGAGGATGGCTTGAATATCCCATGAGGCTAAAGCTTCGAAAACAAAAAACAAGCTCAGTCGAATTCGAGGACCAAAATAATCATTTTTGCATGTTTATTTTATCATTTTGTATTTTATTTTACTGCTACCAGCAATTGAGAAATTATTGTGATTGTGTGGTGAGACTATCAATTTGCATGTTGATTGAATAATCTCTACTTTATTTTTGCTTATAATAAATTTTCATTTTGCATCCTCCAGCTCCAAAATGTAAAAAATCAAAAAAAGATCATCTTTACATAAATTTTGCATTTTATTTCCAAAAATACAAAATTCATCATTTTCATATAGTTCTTGCATTTTAACATACTTTACTGATAAAAATCGCATCCTTACATTGTAAATAATATTCTCATATCATTTCTACAACTTTATGTGAAAAATCATCATTTTTTACATAAAGCATGTATTTTGAATCCGACAAATATCAACATCATCATTTAGCATAATTTTCGCATTTCCAATATAAATCTTTTATTTTCAACATAAAAATCACACATTTTCATCAAAATTGCATAGTTGCATCAAAATTGCGCCTTCCCATTTCTCAACACGAAAATAAGTATTTTCCCTCATTTTCGCATCAAAATGCATTCAATAATGTGAAAATTCACACTTTTGAGCTAGAGTCTCCACTTCATTGCCCAATGATACAACCATGCATCTTTAGTTATTTTCTTTGCTATTTAGAAATGCTTTATAAATAATTCTTGCAAGAGCATGAACCATGTACATCTATTTGATCATTCACAATCCATTAAACAATCACCATGTACTCACTTTGTTATCTGAGTGGATGAATTGATGGAATCACACATAGTTGTGCTAATCTCTGTTTTGCATGTATATTCTAGATTTATGATTAGATTTACATTTTCATACTTTTGTCCTTTATTATACGTATTTACTAGGCTTACTAGGAAAGCCTTATAAATAATCATACTTAATTTCCTTTATTTCTTCTTTATTATCAATGTGCTTGTGAGAATGTGCATATATCAATTGTCATTACCTAAACTAGGGTGTTATGGTATCCATATATTGAGTATCTTCTAATGAGAAATAGCCAAAAAGCATATATGATCTCCCGAACCTAGAATCTCTGTTGGGGATGATACTCATTGAGTGACCCGATGTCGTCCCTTTCATCTTTTCCGGATTTTCTAAAAATCAAGCGGCAACTCTAAACACAAAGCGTCTTACATCTCCCCAAGACTAATCATTTGTCCTTGTCCTATAAACAAAACAAATGTCCCATTCGATAAAGTTGCGATGACCCACCAAAAAATAATAAGGTCACTCACAGTTAGTTAGCATCATGTCCATGAACGTATCCATTTTACCTTCTAGAGAAGTTATTGCCAAAAAAAAAAAGATTTCTCTTGTTTAAGTTGAGATTCTCCTGTTGCTGTTGACCCTTATTTCCTAAATACCCAGTGGTCCTAGAGATCTTCATTGATTGTTGCCTTGATTGCTCTATGAAAATTTTGGATGGTTCCTCCACCTAGGATTATATGTGTTTCCCATTACAAGGTTTTGTTGTTGTCCCTTGTTGAAATTACCTATATAATTCATACTTTCTATAGATAAATCTTGAATTTATTGACATTTTATGGTAGGATGTCCACCATAGTAAAACTTATAAGATGACACAAGGTTAGGTGAAACTGCATTAAGACCCATCTTGTCTATTCTCTTTGTCAAGGCATCGAGATTAGCATTTATCATAGTCATTCCATCCACATCCTTAGCTCCCCCTTTTCTTGGAATAGCTCTTTCATTAGCCCACAAGCTCTGAGTAATAGCCATTTTTTAAAAAAGTTCCAAAGCATCCTCTGGTGTCTTGGACATAATAGTCCCTCCTGATGTAGTATAAACATTAACTATGATTGTTGGATTCACACCTTTGTAAAAAGATTAAGCTAAATCCCCAGTATGAATCAAATATATAGGACATTATCTCTTCAAATCCTTGAGTCTATCCTAACATTCATAGAAGCTTTTCGTCCTCCCTCTGATAGAAAGAATTAATCTCATTTATGATCTTCAACACCTTAGCAGGTGGAAAGTATTTATTGAAAAAGGCTATATACATCTCCTGCCAAGTGTTAATGGAATTAGGTGGTAAACTATTGAACTATATTTTTACTCTATCAGTAAGTGAGAAAGGAAACAATATCAATCTTATAGCATCTGGCTGCACTCCATTCATTCAAAAAGAAGAATAGTACTCTAAAAATCTACTTATATGACTAATATGAGCTTCATGAGGAAAGCCATTAAACTGAGAATTATGTATCATCTGAATCATTGTTGGTTTAATATCAAAATTATTGGCTGCAACTATTGGTCTCACAATTGGGTTTTGATCCCCTTGCATATGAGGACTAACAAAGTCCCTCATGGTTCTTTGTGCAGTTGGTCAATTCTGATTTTCAGGTGGAGCTGCAGGTGGCAGATCTTACTGATTCTGATTATTTCTCCCATCCACAAAACCATTTCGACCTTCATTTTCAGCTCTATGCATCATATTCCTTTGTCTTCTTAATCTTTTGTGAAAATTTCTATCAATTTAAGTGTCTAGAGATATCAATAATTCACCGGGTCTAGCACTATTAAGCGTTGATTTAGTGCATTCACTATTACGCATGCACTAGCAAAGCTCCTTATAAGAAAATAATGGAAATTAAAGATAACACAAATTAATTTAAATAAAATAAAATAAAAAGGTCTAAATTAAATAACATAAATTTTATCACAATATCAACTTATCACTCCCCGGCAATGGTGCTGAAAACCTAGTGGTGTGAAATCCGCAAGTGCACGTTGTCATCTAAATAGTAAAAGTATCAATCCCACAAGGAGTGGATGTTAAGTGTTGGATTACATTTTTTTTTATTTGTCTAGACAATTAAATGAAGATTTAACTAAGAAAATTAGAAATAATTGTACTAAACAAAATAAACAGAACTATAAAATAAAATAAATTTAACTAGCAGAAAATTTATCAATATAATAAAGGTTAGGGTTTTTATCCCCGGCTCAATTTTATTAAAAAGTCATGTTAATTCCCTATCACTTTTGAATTTATTCCATTCCCTAGGCATCTTTAAACATATGAAAGTCTCTCTCAAGAAACTATTGGGGTTTCTATCCCAGGCTTAATTTTATCATCACTTATGAATTTATTCCATTCCTTAAGCATCTTTAAACATATGAAAGTCTCTCTCAAGCGAGTGTTAGGGTTTTTATCCCTATCTCAATTTTATCAAAAAGTCTTGTTAATTCCCCTATCACTTATGAATTTATTCCATTCCCTAGGCATCTTTAAACATATGAAAGTCTCTCTAAAGCACTTGCACAATTCTACCAACCATAATAACTACCCAACTGATTAGCTCTCACTACTTGAATAATTAATTATCTTTGATAATTATGTAAAGCCATACAAGGGATATTAATCAACCAAACCGTTTCTCAACCTATTTTAATTAATTAACAAAATATTATATTGTTCTCAATAAGAATCTTCTCTCAAACTCACCCTGTTGTCTTATTGAATTCCTAGGTTGATCAAGCTTAGGAAAGCATTATGTCCAATAATAATAATGTGTTGTATGTGTGGTGATAAAAGGTCTAATTTATTAAGTCCATTTCCAAACTGGGTTTAAAAACCCCTACTATTAATTTAGTTGCTAATGGCAATTAAAAAGAAAGAAGAAAAAGAAAAATTAGATAATGCAAACACAACCATCATATGTTAATTAAATTAAGTACTAAGAATAAAGAAGACAAAACCTCTTTTTATTCTCTTGAAAGTGATTGCAAAATGATCTTCAATCCTCTAGTCTTGACAATGCACGAGTAATAGTACAAAGCAAAATGGAATATAAATTTGTTCTATTGCGAAAGATAAAATTGACTAACTGAAATTCATACCAACCAACCCCCCTAAAAGAGGGAAAACAATGGTAATTTATAATTGTTCTCAAATAAAACCTAAAAATAGTTTCCAGAATTCAATTCCGCCGAAGTGCATGGCTGTGCACTTCCATATACATGATTGTGCATTGCTGCTCCTCCAAAAATCATCAAATCAGGATTAGCCATGCTCACCTATGTGCATGGCTATGCATTGCTGCTCCTCCAAAAATCATCGAATTAGGATTAGTCGTGCACATGGGCATTGGGTGCATGGTTTCATAGATTTTTATGCACGTCTGTGCATCACTATTTGTCTACGACGTTAGATGTTCAGGCTTAGGAGTAGTCATGCACACCCATTTGCACAGCTGTGCATGACTCTTCATCTTCAATTCATAGAAATTTTGAGCTTTCCTTTTCAAGGTCCAGCATTCACTCTGTTTGTATCGATCCAAACTTGGGCACACCTAACCAATTAACACCAGAATGCCAAAATTAAACTAACAACAACCAAAATTTAATAAAAATTATAAAAACCTTTAAGAACATAGGTTTCATGGAATTTAAGTACAAAGATCAACATTTAAGAATAAAATAAAACTTTAACATCTAAAAACATAACAACTTAGTGCTCAAAATACATTATTTTCCGCACTTATCAATCATCACATTATTGTTATTTGTTAAGAGAAATCCATATCTCTCTGGCATATGACGTGTCCTACCAGACCTTATAGGACCTTATAATACTTGTGTTGATTCAACAATTACTTGATCCAGTTATGGTTCCATTTGTGGTACAATGCTATTTTGTGGTTCTTGAATTCCTTCAAGTTGTACTTTACTCCCACTAGTTCCTTTGGAAATATACTCTCTTTTTGAAAAGACATCATTCTTAGCAACAAACACTTTGTTTTCAAAAGCATTGTAAAAGTAATATCCTTTTGTTTCTTTAGGATGTCCCATAAAAAGGGATTTTTTCTGATTTGGGTGTTAATTTATTGGAAATTTGACGCTTCACATAAGCCTCACATCCCTAAATCTTAAGAAAAGACAAATTAGGAGATTTTCCAATCCATATCTCATATGGTGTCTTTTCAACTGCCTATAATAGAACTCTGTTTAATAGGAATGCAGCAGTTTCTAGAGCATACCCCCAAAACAAGATTATAAGATCTAACTGACTCATCTCAAATTGAACCATATCTAATAAAGTTCGATTTCTTCGTTCAGACACACCATTCAATTATGGTGTTCCTTGTGGAGTTAATTATGAAACTATTCCACAATCTCTAAGATTATCAATAAATTCTTGGCTTAAATATTCACCATCTCGATCAGATCTTAATGTTTTAATATTCTAACCAAGTTGATTTCGTACTTCATTTTTTGAAAATTTTGAACATTTCAGAAGATTCAGATTTATATTTCATTAGAAAGAAATAGCTATATCTACTGAAATCATCCGTGAATGTAATGAAGTATTGATAACCTCCTCTAGCAATAGAACTTAATGGACCATATACATTAAAATGTATAAGGCCCAACAAGTCATTAGCCCTCTCATAATGTCTAGTAAAAGGTGTCTTAGTCATTAAGTTTCATAAGTTTCAAATGATTTAAAATTAAATGAATTCAGAAGTCCATGTTGGTGGAGCTTTTATATGCGTTTCTCATTTACATGGCCTAAACAACAATGCCAAATATAGGTTGTGTTTAAATCATTAGATTTAAGCTTCTTTGTAT
>CATIWM010432991.1:0-11035 GCA_949671775.1 Mallotus repandus
AAAAAAAAAGAACATATGAACTCATGACATTGATCCTCTGGACTAGCTACTTGAGTCAACATGTTATTTGAAAGAAATACCGTTTTCTGTATAACTTGCTATTATAATTTGATGAAGGACCTGTAATTATTACATGTAAATAAACAAAAGAAAGTGAAAAATAGAAAAAATAATGTGGACAACCAATCAAAGAGATGATTGGTGATGGACAAAACCAAAATTTTTTTTACAAACAAACTTAGAGAGAAAATATTATTGTATTTTAGTTGGTTAATTTTTTCAGAAGTATATATTTACAAAATTTTAATTTAAAAAAAAAATTCTAAATAAATGAAGCATAATTAGTATATTAGAGCAATAGAAATATGTTGTATTTTTGTGATTAAAAAACGCTATCTGATTTTTTATCATAAACATTACATTTTACTCAACCAACATCTGATTTTTTTTGTATTTTTTTTATCAAGTAACAGGGATGGGAAAAGAGGACAGAAATGTAAATCTCCTTCATATGCCTTAGGAGGTTTAGTCACAAGACCAAGTCCTCATGGGCACTTTCTGAATAGATTTTTGGGTTGCTGGATTTGATACAAAACTTAATTGATACGAGCAGCATTTCGTTTTAGCTAGCTTGAGTGGTGACGAGAAAATATAAAGTTGTTGGTTCTGTTCTAACAATCCAGAAACGCAATATTCAGCCCCAGTTTTAGTTATGATGAAGCTCTGCCACTTAATTAGCAGCATTTATTTGTCAGTCAATTCAGAAATTAACTAGATAAATAAGAGAAGCATTGGCATGATATTAAACCTTTTATAATGGTTACGTTGATACAATTTACACAGCTTCTTCATTAGAAATTACACCCCATACCTAAACTAAAATTGTATACAGGGAATAATTACATTTTTCGATAATTTCCTGACAGACAATGAACATTGAATACTTTAAGAGTACATTGATTTGAAACCTTCTGTTAGAGGGACAACTTTTGCTGATACCTTGGATTGCAATTTCAATACAGCTTGACGAATGTCCTGCAATTAACAAACAACCACAGTACTCATGAATCTGATTATTTACTCAACATGCACAACCTATACTATCCAAACCGCCCAATCTGCAATTCTTAGACAATGGGAAACTTTTTGGGTGAATCATGTGCCTATACTTGGCAACCAGAACAGCATCACTAAAATCTGAGCCCTTTTTTGCTCAATTAACCCCTGAATTCTAAAATCAAATTATTAATTTCAATCATGCATTTGGCATCATTGAAGTATCTTCTTGATGCAAATTGCTTAAAGCCTAACTTAGAAGTCTCTATTCAATAAGTGCTGACTAAACCATATGATGAATCTTTTATTCTTTTCTTTTCCTTCATTGGGCTTGGAAAATTTACAATATGCAGAAGTTAACCTTATTCATGGTAAGCTACCAATAAAATCAACTTTGGCAAAGATTTATTGCATGAAAGGCTCACAACCTTATATGTAAATTGGGAATTCCCAGAAGTAGCATATGCAAAGCATCCCTTATGGGATATCAATTTAAATATGATGAAAGTACTAGATATTTTCCATGTATAACTGGCGGACATCTTAATTCAATTTCGATGCTCACCTCTATGCTGTAACGAGAGGAGAAATGAGTCAACAAAACAGATTTATTTCGAATCCATTCAGCATTTTCGATAATCTGCAAAGAACAAAAATGTACTTTAATTGCAAAATACATCAACAGAACATTTTCTAAGGTCAAATTCTCAGCAGTTAAAGGTATCATAAAACGTGGGAGAATCAGCAATTCTTATACCTCAAGCAAATGTGTATGACCATGTTTATGAGCATGTTCAATGCTAAAACCTTCATCCAGGAAAGTCACCTGTCAAAACAAAACACAGATTAATATCAGGGTTAATGTCCACCATCAGATCACAGTAACATAAGGGGAGGCAATTTCCTCCAAGAAATGCTTGAATATCCTATTTCCCCAAACAGATAGAAGATCATCATGGAATCAATCCATCTACATTAGACTTATAGTCTTAGATTGACACCACATACATCAAAGAACACAAAGAAAACAAGCTCATTTCCATCTCAAGTAAAGAAAAAAAAGGTTTGCAAGAAGTTAATCAATTTTAGCCAGAAAGACATTTCACATGGAGAGGAATATATTTATTATATACCTCAGTTATGAGAATCTTTGCTCTCAATGCATCTGCATTGCGCGGATCAAGCATATACTCTGCCGTGGTATCTCCAGTAAAAGCTACTTCTGGGGACAATATTACATCTGTAATCTGAAAAGGAAAATGTAAAGGTGAACGAATATTTATAATCAGAAATTTCAATTGAAGACCCCTGATAAAAAATTACATACCTCAACACCAGATTTCTTCAATTTCTCAATTTGTTTCCCCTTGAGATGCATGTATTGTTTCTTCAACTTCTTTCTAATAGAATATATGACATAACCCTGCGGAAGAGCAAGGTTATTTACATTCTTAGTCTAAAATCATCAACCATTATAGCATGGGCTTTCTGAACACTGTCATTGGATATGAGACATATCTAGCAGTCTGTGCCACCTTTAACCAGAAGCAGTATAAATGGGCAGATAAAAAAAGCCCCAAACCTTTATCAATAATTTCTTTTCTGCAAGCTTTCTCTTCGAAATAAGGAATTCTAAATGGCCCAGGTATTTATATTTCATTTCCCTATGTGCATCGATTACTCATCTGAAAGCAATAACAAACATACCTGGCTAGGTATTACATGTTGGGTTTTGAATGGTCTGACCATAATATCATTCCGCAATTCATATGTTTCACCTGAATTTAAACTTTTGGAGTTGATTACAAAATAAACACAAACAGATATCATACACAATCAAAACTTTAAAACAAATCAAAGGCAAAGATTAAACATACCAACGTCCAATGCAACTAACTCAAGATTCAATTCCACTTGCCCCATAGACCTATGAATATCAAGTAGCTTCTCTACATCTTCTTTGATACAAGGAGGCACAAACACTGTTGGAGGCTTTAAGTTGTACAAACCACGACTAGCCAGATACATTGGTAACCCACCCTGAGCATATACAACACAAAATGAACTTTTCACGTTAGCATTTTAAACCTTTGTACCCCAGAAGCTCAAAACGCAATGATAACAAGTTCAACCAAAACTAACATTTTTAAAGTTCGGTTGGCCTATTCTACCGCTATTTTAACATTTTGAAAGCCAAATGTCAAACCCAGAAACTCAAAACACCAAAATATAACAACTTTAACAATAACTAATTATAAATTTTAATGGGTCTATTGTAACATTTTGAAAGCTAAATGTCAAACCCAGAAACTCAAAACACAAAAATTTAACAATTTTAACCATAACTAATCTAGAATTTTAAATGGTCTATCTCTAAATTCTGTACCATATCAATATGCAGACAAGAAGTAAAGAATCTTTTACTCACAATGTGATCAAGATGGGCATGAGTTATGAACAGAAAATTCTGATGAATAGCTCTAGGAGGACATCTACCAATATCAAAAGCACACTTGAATTCAGGTATAATTAAACAGGTTTCTTGGCCACCAACTGAGAGTCCTTCAATTGTATAACCTTCCAAGTCGATACCTTTACGGACAACCGCAGCACGGGCTTTTCTGTACTCTTCTTCTTCCTCAATTACACGGCCAATTGCTGATAAGTAGCCAGTGGAGTTGAGAGACGTTTGGTTTATGGGCTTCTTGACATGGTTTTGGAGAGGAAGCTGATGATGGGTGGTTATTGTTGATGTGGGTTTGTGAGAAATGGGTTGATTGAATGTGAAAAGTGATGGGATTTTGGGGGGTGAAAGGGGTAGTGAAGTTTGCATTTTTGAGAGTTGAGAGCTGAGTAAAGATTTTGCATTAAAAACAGAGGGTTTAAGAGAGGTTTTCTCTTTACCTTTGCTCATCGGTTTTGTAGAGATATTTAGCTTTAGCCACAGCAAACCCAGTTTCCTGGAGATGAAACGGTGCGTTTAATGAGCATTCAAATCAGGCACAGGTATATTGACTGCTTCACAAAAAAAATTTACCTTTTGCAAGTAAGTCATCTCATCCATCATCTCTCAATTTTTGAATCAATGCTTTGGTAGATAAAACAAGATGCATTGTATTCAAAATATCCTGCGATTTAAGTTGTAAGGCCTGAAAAAGTAAGTTAGAAATCCCTAACATTTTAAATTTTTTTTATTTTTTAATGAAAAGAGGACAAAGAAAATATGAGTGGTTTTATTCATTATCACTTTCAAGAAAAAGTTAATCGTCATTTTATTTCTTTCTTCTCTAAGAATTTTTTTTAATTGGTAATGTGTGTTATTTTATTTTTTTCAAATGAGAGGGACCACCACTAACTTATGGTGAAAAAGGAGAGAGCTATGTTCTTTTTAGGGTTACAAAACAAAGGTTATTTGTATTTTCTATTATATATACTTATATTTTTTTTTTAAAAAAAAGGAGGGGCCAGAGCCACTCCCAACATCAATTTAAATCCGTCCCTGAGTACAGGACACACTCCTTCATAAAATCATAGTAATTTTGTAAAGGCGTCCCTAATCCAGTATCTGTGTTGTGTGTGTTTTGTACAATTCAAAAAAAATGCATTTGCAGTGTGTGCGTCTTCCATTCACAGGAACCGAAGAGTGGGTTGGTCCTTCGAGGTCTCACATTTATTGTAGAGTGTGTGTGTGTTGTGTTGTGTGTGTTTTGTACAATTCAAAAAAAAATGCATTTGCAGTGTGTGCAGTGTGGTGTCTTCCATTCACAGGAACCGATGAGTGGGCTGGTTCTTCGGGATCCCACATTAATTGTGGAGTGTGTGTGTGTTTTGGTTATATGGGTTAGCACGCCTTTAAAAAATTAGTATAATTTTTTAAAGGGGAGTGTCATGTTCCTGACCTAGTGTGTGTTGTGTGTATTTTGACAATTAAAAAAACAAGTTTAAAGTAATTTTTAAAAAATTTAAAATATAAATTAAAATTATTTATTAAAAAATTAAAATATTATTCACTAAATAAATTATAATATATTTAATAAAAAAATTATAGCTTTATTTTACTAATATATTCTTAAATTTTTTACATTTATTATGAATAAAAATTTATATATATCTAATATTTAATTAATAATATATAAAAATTATGAGCTAGCTAATAAATTTTTGTTCGAGTTTGTTCACGAGCTTCACAAGTCGAACTTTGTATGACTTGAGCTTGGCTTGTTAATTAAAGGAGTTTCAATATACAAGTTGAAATAAGTTTTTATCGAGTCGAATTTTAAGTAATTTGCAGACAGTTCGACTCATTTATAGCCTTAATTATTGTCAAAATTGATCTTAAAATTGGTACAAGTAAAGAGTTATGCATTTAAATGGGATATTGAACTATAATTAATAAAAAATATTATATACATTATTAAGTATGACAAATTGTTAACTTACAATAGTGTTGTAGGCGGTGAGGTCGGTACATGCGCTCAAGTGTTTGGAGATCACGGTACTGTGTGAGGCCTACTAGGAAATACATAATGGGCTTGGGGCCCAAAATGGAGATAGAGTTGCCACCTAGATGAAAATCGGGACACATTGTATAACAACTGGATTCCACGGAGGCTCCTAGAAGCCGTCGTCAGATATCGGGTTTGAAAACTGGGTATGGGCTTTTGAATGCCCACCCAACCTTGCGGTTGGCCTCCGTGTGTGTTTTCTATTTTATTATCTTTAATTATTAGATTATTTCCATATTATCATTGAATTACACTCATTTTTAGTATTATATTTAATGCCTGAGTTTGCACATTAGTCCTTTTATGCTTATTAACCCAACACTTATTACAAATAATGATAACAAATTTAGAAACATACATTCAAAATAAGAGGGGAAAGGATTTAGGATTACAATATTTTGACTATAAAAATACAACAAATAGAAAATAAACCAAAAATTAAACCCTCTCAAGAACTAATTAAGGAATTAATCATTCCTTAATTGAAGATCATACTAAGATCCTGCAAAATCGAAAGGATTAAACTTTCCACAAATACGAAACCAATCAAGAAAAAAGGGAAAGTCCAACTTGTTATTTTCACACACATGAATACCAATACTTATTTTAAACATAAATACATGCTTTATTGACATAACATCACAATTATCACATGCAAAAAGTATGATATAACATGGCATGAATACACAAGAAGCATAAAATTATGCAAAATAAACATCAAGAACTTAAAGTTAAATCAGGATAGATTCTGGTAGAGAGGCAGAGCCTCCTGGTCAAGAGGCAACTTAGAATTGCCTTAACGTGAAGAGGCAATGTCTTATTGAAGAGACGTCGCCTCTTCAACAGAGGCACAGAAATTCACATATTTCTTAGATCTTAAGAAAATCAACTAGATGTAATATAAACGTAAATTTACCAATAAAAATCAATATTTCGTATAATCATGCTTTACATATGACTTCAAATGAACACAAACACAATAACAAGTAATGAAAATCAAGAAATAAAACTTTAAATGAAATGAAGAACTTTAAAGCTTGAAAATAGAGATTCTCACTAATTGAAGCACGTTTGGAGCTCCTAACTAAGCTCTTAGAGCTTGATTTGTTGTTTTTAGATACTTTGAATGCAAGAGAGCCTTCTTCTTTCCTAAGGAAATGGATCCTCAAGCTTAAAACTCTATCTCTTCTTCTTCTTTCCCTTTTCTTTCTCCCTTTTCTCTTAAAAACATTTTCTTCCTTTTCTCAGCTCTTCTTTTTTCTTTCAAAAATGGCCAACCTCCTTAAAACTAGCTTAAAACTCTCTTTTTAATCCCCCAACCCTTTGCCTTTTTCAAATTCCTAAAAACTAATCCAAGACAAAAAAAAAACCATCATTTCCCTCATTTTTCAGCTCCATTATATCCTAAAAGTCTCATTTTATGCCCAAATCTTCAGATCTACGATAATGTGGGTCATTTCTTACTTAATGTAGCCATAGATGGCATTTAATGCAAAGTAAGTCAGCCACCAAAGAGGCGTCGCCTCACCGATGTCCAGGGGCGAAGAGGCGATGGTCTGACTTGGGCCTTAGGGTTAAAAGGCATGAGCTTGGGCTTAAAGCTTGGGTTTGATAATTTAGGCCTAGTTTTAGGGTTTTGAGCTTGTACTTTAAGGTTTTAGGCTTGGTTCTAGGATTTTGGGCTTAGTTCTAAAGTTTTAGGCTTTCGAGTCCATTTTAAGGAAGCTTCAGGGTTCTCTTACATTCAATATCCGTACTATCTCATCACTGGGCTTTCGTTGCGGGCTAACCAAACCAAGAGTGTCCACAGTTTGCCCCCTTGATTTTTCAAAAACTAGATTTTTTAAAATCAATTTTTCGAAAAAGCAGCATGCAAAAGTAGTAAACAACAAAAATGATGTACCTGACCTTTGAGCTTCACTCATATTGTCAGCCTCAAGAATTCAAACCCGAGAGGTCGAAGTTTAAAACTTACTAAAATAATCTTGAAACGTGACTAAGATCATCGGGTTTTTCCCAATCAGCCACTCATTAATAGTTGAACGTGAATCTCGAGCCTTTCTAATGCGAGAAGTCACTCAATAGAGAAAATGGAAATATGACAATGGTCCTCAGGTTTTCCTGGCCCAATCAACCACTCATTAACAGTTGACCATGAATCCTGAGCCTTTCTGAAGTGAGAAGTCACTTAGTAGAGAAAATGGAAATGTGACCGTGATCCTCGGGTTTTCCTAGCCCATTCATCCACTCATTAATATTTGAATGTGAATCCCAAGCCTTTCTGATGCAAGAAGTCACTTAGTAAAGAAAATGGAAATGTGACCGTGATCGTCGAATTTTTCTGGCCCGATCAGCCACTCATTAATATTTGAACGTGAATCTCAAGCCTTTCTGACTCGAGAATTCACTCAGTAAAGAGATGATGGAAACATGACCATGATCCACAGGTTTTTCTTGCCCGATCATCCACTCATTACTGTTTAAATGTGAGTCCCGAGCCTTTCTAACTTGAGAAGTCACTCAATAGAGAGATGATGGAAATGTGATCATGATCCTCGAGTTTTTCTGGCGCGATCAGCCACTCATTAATATTCAAAGCGTGAGTCTCAGGTCTTTTTAAATTAAGAAGTCACTCAATAAAAATAGAAATGGAGATGCACTTCGAGGATTCAAACCCGATCAAACATTCCTTGGAAAAGAAGATGCACTTTGGGGATACAACCCCACTAGATACTACTTACGATGTGTACTTCGAGGATACAACCCGACCAAACACTCATGAGAAAAGAAGATGCACTTCAGGGATACAACCCGACCAGTCACTTCTTAACCTATAAACTTCGGGAATATAACCCAACTAGTCACTTACAAAAGTGAATCCTGAGAAATTCATTCCCGAGAAGTCACTCACAAACATGAATTCTGAGAATTCCATTCCTAAGAAGTCACTCGCAAAAATTTACGTCATCACCCTGAGGGGCGTCAAGCAAGAACAAACGACAAATTCCATATAGGCTCGGGGGCATCAAGCAGGAACAAATAACAAGTGGCATATAGCCTCGGTAGTGTTAGGCAAGAACAGACAATAAGTGCCATATAGCCTTTGGGGCATCAGGTAGGATCAAGCAAAACAAGCCATATAGTCTCTGGTGCATCGAGCAAAATTAAACAAAATAAGCCATGTAGCCTTTGGGGTGTCAGGCAAAATTAAACAATACAAACCATGTAGCCTCTGGGGCATCAGGCAAAGATGACCAAAATAAGCTATATAGCCTTCAGGGCATCATGCAAAATTAAATAATACAAAGACAATCAAAATGTGCATATAGCCTCTAGGGCATTAGGTAAGGACAAACAATAAGTACCATATAGCCTCGAGGGCATCAGGCAGGATCAAACAAAATAAGCCATGTAACCTCTAGCACATCAAGCAAAATTAAACAAAATAAGCCATGTAGCCTCTAGGCCATCAGGTAAAATTAAACAACAAAAACTATGTAGCCTCTAGGGCGTTAGGTAAAGATGACCAAAACAAGCCATATATAGCCTTTGGGGCATCAGGCAAAATTAAATAACACAAAGATAATCAAAATGCACCATATAGCCTTTAAGGCATTATGCAGGGGCAAACAATAAGTGCCATATAGCCTTAAGGGCGTTAGGTAAAATTAAACAATACAAACCATATAGCCTCTAGGGCGTTAGGCAAAGATGACCAAAACAAGCCATATAGCCTCCGGGGCATTAGGCAGGGTCAATTAAAATAAGCCATATAGCCGTCAAGGTGTTAGGCAAAGATAATGGTAGTTGGTCGACAACACATGCACTGAAGCTAGCTTACTCTTGAGAAGACACATTCACAAAGTTCACAACTGATGTATGCATGATCGTGATCTTTGAAAGCTTTCGAAAATGATTTAACAATATAATCTCGTGTGCACTGTTTTGTGAAAGACATGCATTATTCTAATGCGCCTATGCATGAGATGTCAGAATAATTTTTATAAAAAATTTCATGTATGCATGAGCTGGGAGAAATAGGAAATCTCGAATGATTTAGTCAAATGTCTTTTCTCTTTTAGGGCTAATATTTGGGAACTGGCCCTCATTATATCAAAGAATCTGAATTCAAAAATCAAATCTGTTAAAGATTGTTGTTGAGACCGACGTATCCAAATGGAATAGAAATTAAGACCCTCTCTTGATCAAATTGGGTTGATAACAACAAATGCCCCAGCTTAGTTGCCTCCTTAGAATACTTCACTGTCATAGGACAGTAGTGCTTGACCCTTAATGTGCCCCCAATTTCTGTCGCTTTGGAGGTTTATATATCACATGATCTTAAAATATGCCTCCTGGTTGAGGAATTGATAGATCTTCTCTTTCTTGCATCACGAAGCAGAATCTTATGAGCTCCTGAATTGCTCTTCTCATAATGAAATTACAACCTATTTTATTTTATATTCCCTCTATTGCCTAAATCACTCGCTTTGTGGGAGTTTTCGTATCTAGCTAGGTCTTTTATTTTTCCCTCTCTTCTTATTTTCCCTTTTTTGCCTAGGCCGCTCCCTTTCTAGGAGTTTTCAACCTAGCTTGGTGGTTACAAATTCATAATGATGATGGACCGTTGTTTCGTCATGCTCGATGTCCATATTGTCACTCTAGCTGTGGATCACTCGATGCTCTTACTATTGATTATTAGACGTTGATGTCACACTCATAATGTTGATTGTTGCCAACTTGTAAAAAGGTCCATGTCTGACACTTCACGTGTTAACATATGTCGATCATGCCGATTTTAAATGACTACTCTTTCATTATAACCATGCACGCTACATTATGCTTGCTATTGATCAGCCTTTTGTGGGTTTTTTTACCAACTATTTTTCAACTCACATTGGGTAGAAATTTTTGGACTAGGATTTTAAGATTAGTATTATTGGCGATAATTTGTAAATATGGGAATTGCATGACAATTTTCAAAAAGGGTCACACATGATTGGCTTTTCAAATGTGGGGGCATAAGCAAAAACTTTTCTTTTCCTTTTCTTCCTTTTCTTTCTCCTCATCTTTATTTTCTTTTTTTCTTTTCTTTTCTTTTTCTTTTCTTCTATGTTTTATTTTGTTATTTTCTTTCTTCTTTTTTTTTGTGAATATAGTGAATTCATTTCAGGAAAAGCTGAAGTTAAAAGTGCCCGAAAGAAAAATGAAAGTCAATTGTGACTTTTAGCCCTTTTATTTTATGTGATCTTTCTTTTTTCTTTTTCCTTATTTTCCTTAATCTCTCTCTCATTCAAGCATAACATAGCATGCACAATCATAATGAATTCATAATCAGGTAATTTAGACAATTAGACACTGATAACTCGTATTTGTATATATATTTTATGCCAATTTTTATTATAAATATTGATGTTTGTAATTTTATTATTGTGTATTTTATTTTAATTCAGTGGATTATTTAATAATAATTT
>CATIWM010433294.1:0-12278 GCA_949671775.1 Mallotus repandus
CAAATAATTTGTAGATGCATTTGATGTCAATGATTTTTAATTTTAAGATTATTGAGACCCATCATCATGAATTTTCTTATTTTATGAAATTAACAATGGTTGCGCGGTAGGTGATGCTAAAATTCAATGAGATGGAAACGCCACGTTTTTTTTACCTGCCATTGAATATAAACAAGCAGTCCAAAGTGACAACTTTGTTTTAAGCAAAAATATTCCAAATCAGATTTTGACTTTGAAGGGTTGATCAATATTTGGTCGATTTTTTAGGTTTTATTTTTGTTGAATAACAATGTAAATGCAAATTCTATAATCCAAAGACAATCGATGTTCAAATGAACAAAAAAAGTTTTCAATTTGTTTTACTAGAAACAACAACTTATAATTAATCCTTGGTTGAAGTTATACAAAGAGGTGTGAATAGAAAAATTAGGAAAAACTTAAGAAGAGATTAATGAAAATTCAATGATTCATTGCACTAAAATTTATAAAAATCACAATAATAGTAGTGAATAGAGTATAGAAAAAGACAATAATAGTAAGAAAAATTACACTCTATATTGTTTAAGTAAAATGTTTTTTAAATTACGGTCTTTTTGTTTGTTTGTTTTTTTACGTATGTTTTTTTTTTTCAATTGTACATGATTCTTTCTTCTTCCTTTTTTATTTTTATTTTGTATTTTTTGACAATTGTTTTACTTTTAAAACAATTTCTATGATTAACCAGTTTTAAAACAATCATATTATTATTATTATTATTATTATTATTATTATTATTATTATTATTATACTTAGTTAGAAATAAACTCCGCAAATTTATATATAAAAAAATAATTCTTAAAATCTCAATTCTTATAAACTCCGATAACCAATAGCTTCAATCAAGATTTAATCTTATTTTTTGAAAGGGTGTAATCGAGTCGAGTTGAGTCAACACACTATTAGGCTTGAGCTCGATTTGACTTTCAAACTTGAAGCTCGATCTTATTTTTGAAATTCGAACTTGACTCCATTCAGTAAATAAAATTTTTAAATTTATAAAAATATATATTTTAAAATATTCAAACTCGACTTGGTTTGATAAGATATATTTATAATTATATTAAAATAAAAAGATAGAATAGTAAATATATATAAATTCGATTAGGCTTGCGAGCTTATCAAGTCGCAAATTTAGGAGCTCAAACTCGACTAGATAGCCTACTCGAGTAGCTTGAGTTCGAGCTCGACTTGATAATAATCAAGTCGATTTTAAGTTTATCCTAAATAGTTCGTGAGTCGGCTTAGCTCGATTACACTCAAGAACATAAAGGAAGAACAATAATTAAATAAAAATTAAAATAAATTTACAGATAAAGAAAAAGAGAAAAAGAAAAAGGCGTGTTTTTGAAAAAAAAAAGTTTTTGCAAAAAAAATATTTTTGAAATTTTTTTTCTTTTTTCACGTGTTGTTGAAACAAAAACTTAGTCACCATAATTTTGAAAATATTTTCCTTTTTATATATTTCTGAAAAAAAATTCCATAATAATACTAGGTTTGAAGACCACACACGTAACCTGGCTAGTAAACAATTGTGAAATCTCTTTCCAACAGCTGTTCGTGATTAGTTTTGCGGAGACATTATTAGAGATGTGGATGGACATATTTGGTTCGACTTTAAATTTAGCTAATTTTGTTTGATTTTATATATTAAAAATTAAATTCATTTTTTATTTAGTTAGGTTTTGTATGTAAAAATATCAGTTAACTAAATATCGAATTTTATTTTGTATTTTTAAAATATTATAAATAATATATAAATAATAATAATTTAATATAAAAATATAAAAATGAATTATAATTTAAAAATTTTAGTTTTAATTTAGTCACTTCGGTTTTAATATAAAGATTTAGTTTATTCATTTCAATTCAGTTTGCTTAAAATTTTGGTTTAATTTAATTTTTATACTTATAAATTTGGTTAATTTGATTTTGGATAATATCAATTTAGTGACCGCAGCGGCCAAATGCTCAACCCTAAATATTATTAAAATAAATCAAAATAATACTAATAGATTTATTTCTTTAAGCACACGTGGAGGTCAAATTTATTCGAAAAAATTTTCTTGCTTATGATAATATTTTTAGTAATTGGACTGAAGAGATGAAAAAAATCTTTCAACATATGAAAAGTTTTTGATGACGAATGTGTGTAGTTCGCGATTTGGTGGAAAATTTTACAACAAAAAAAAAAAGAAAAAGAAGAAAAAAAAACCTATTACATATCTTGGTTGATAATTAAGTAGTGGTTACACGATAAATTCCTTTTTATTAAATTATGAGCCCATCTCATCCCAACAACATTCGACGTGTTAAGCTGATGAAAAGATTAAAGAGCAATGAAGTTAAAGTAGTGCAACAAGCAATACTTGAATTACAACAAAATGTGAAGTTAACATTAAGCAAAAATTTAATGAACATCAAGAAGAAAAGATAGAAGAGAAAAATGAAATTATTATGGTTAACAAATTTGAAAAAGAAAAAGATTGATACTGAGGTTGAAGATCTTAAAACTGATGTAAAGTTTTTGGTAAATCAAGAAAATCATGGTAAATTAATGATTCATAAATTTCAAGATTTTTTTTTAATAATCATTTGTAGTATGTTGATTTTATTGGGGTAATAAATTTTTATTACATTGCTACTAATCCCTTTTTAGAAATTACCGGTACAACAAAATTTAAAATTGAAGAATTTATCTCAAGTTACTTCATCAAGGTACTATGATATTCAAAATATTTATTTCTTTTGATATAGAAAACTTTAATTCCCAAATATAAGCTCAAAGGTGATTTTTTTTTTCAAGGAGAATGATGCAAAGGGTTGTCTAATTGATTATTATTATTATTGTTGTTGTTGTTGTTATAGATTTTTATTTAGTTAAATTTAATTAGAGAATACATTTATACTTCTCACTATTTAGTTGAGATTTGATCTTCCTAGCTGGGGGTTTATTTGATTTTTATTTCCTAGTTAGTTTAAGTTGAAGTTGTATTTTTTTGAGAGAAAATATAAATTTTATAAAAGCAACATTAAAGAGAGGATAAATCCTCATGTACAAAAGCAAACGCAAAAGAGGGAACTGAAGAAGGTCAACGCCAAATCACTCAATCAAAGTCTTTAGATCTGCCACTTCCTTTTACATAAAGATCACGCATTCACTTTTCACTTTCTAATTTCAAATAACGATGGCACATTCCATGTTTAATACAACGTTCATTTTCCTTGTAATATATTACAACGTTCTCTTGTTATGTAAAGTATACAACATCTCTTTCTATGAGAGTTGTATTAGCCATAATCATTCTTGTATATATTCAGTAGTGCACTTTGTAAAATTTTTACAGAATGAGAATTACTTTTGCTTCTGAATTGTCACATGGTATCAGAGCTTGCAATTCTCATGGCCAACACTACTCTTGTCAAAATGAATAATGAACCTAAAATCTCTCTTCAAACTCTCCATTAATGCTCTAGTCTTATATCTCTAAAATTAGATAACACAAATTATCTCCTTTGACACTCACAAATGGAACCCCTCATCCAAAGTATAGACATGGCACACCCTCTTGTTGAAGGTAATGAACCTCTATAAGAAATAACAAAAGAAGACAAAACAGAAGCTAATCCAAGCTACCTCTCATGGAAAAGAAACGACGACCTTCTCATTGCCTTCTTGTTGAAAAACATAGAAATAGAAGTGCTCATTGCACTTGATGATGTCGGTTTAACCTCCAAGGTATGACAATACATAGAACAACATATTCTCCTCACTACGGTGGAAAAGGAGATGATTCTGAATGAGACACTCATGTGACTACAAAAAGGAAATATCTCTAGTGATGATTATGTGAGGGAATTCAAGAGCCTATACGATAACTTGGCTACAATGAAGAAGCCAATTGATGAAACAAAGAAGGTGTTTCAACTTGCAAGAGGTCTTGGCCCAAAATACCAAGACTTTTGTACCGCTATGCTTACAAAACCACCTTATCCTTCATTTCATCAATTTTTTATGGCACTTTAAGCTCATGAACAATTAAACTTCAATACCTCCAAACAAGCTCTCAATCCTAGCCATGACCAAGCTTACTTTACTTAAAGAGGAAGAGGTCGTGGTAGAAATGGAGGTAGATTTAGATTTAATTCTCGAGGGCGTGGGTTTAATCTCGTAGCAAGACATGGAGCTCAAATCAAACACACCATTGCTCACTAGGGAGAATAACCCAGTGGTAATCTTATTGGCAACAACCATGGAAAACAAGATAAGGTACCCATCATATGTCAAATTTGTGGAAAATACAACCACTCTGCTATTGCATGTTTGAGTCATTTTGACCACTCTATTCAACCAAAGGACCAACTCCATAAAGCACTTACAGCCATGAATATAAATCAAAGTGATGACCCAAATCTTTACGCCGACTCAGGTGCCACCACACATATTATCAATGATCCAGGTAAACTTTCAACTGTGACTCAACATAATGGTGATGACTCTATCATTGTTAGTAATGGAGACAATTTGCATATTAGTCACATTGGAGAGGGTAAAATTAAAACAAATGATGGTATTATTAATCTTAACAATGTTTTAGTAGTGCTACAAATTAAAAAAAAAATCTCATTTCTGTTGCAAAATTAACATCAGATAATGCTTGCTCTATTACCTTTGATGCTAATAAATTTTTGTCAAGTCTCAATCGGGAAAGGTTCTTGCTAAAGGATACAAGCACAATGGCTTATATGCATTAGACAATAATCACAAAGTTTTTGCTGCTTATAAAGGAGTTTCTCAAACTATTTGGCATCAACGCATGAGACATCCAAATTCCAATTTTTTAAACATTTTACACTCAAAGAATTTAATCAATGCTTGAAGTTGGGAAAAATCAAAAACCATTTATGCTAGTTGTTAAATGGGAAAGAGTTGTAAACTTCCATTTTCTTTGAAAAATAAAATTTCCAATCTTCCTTTAGACAAATTACACTGTGATTTATGGGGACCTGCCCCAATTATGTCTTGTCAAAATTTTAAATATTATGCTATCGTTGTGGATGATTGCACCCGCTACACATGGATATGTTTCCTCTAAAACAAAAAATTTGATTTATTTGAAGTTTTTCCTAAATTTCAAAAACAAGTAGAAAATTTGTTTGAGCAAAAAATCAAAATCTTTCAAAGTGATGGTGGAGGTGAATTTACTTCTACATATTTTGAAAATCATTTATCCAATAATGGTATACATCACCAATTTTCATGCCCTCACAGTCCACAACAGAATGGAGTTACCGAAAGGAAACACCGTCAGATTATAAAAACAAAGCTCACTCTTCATTTTGAAGCACATATACCAACCAAATATTGGGTTAATGCTTTCTTAACCGCTACCTTTTTAATTAATCGCTTGCCATCATCTACACTACATATGAAATCTCTATATTCAAAATTATTTAATCATGAACATGACTATAGTATGTTGAGAATTTTTGGATCTAAGTGTTTTCCTTACCTTTGTGATCATGGCAACAGAAATAAATTAAAAAAAAAAATCGTATCCTTCCACTTTTATTGGTTATAGCCTTATTCATAAAAGATACCGTTGTTTATGTTCTACTAACAAAGTGTATATTTCTCCATATGTAGTATTTGATGAATTTTGTTTTCCTTACTCTCCCTCTCAAGATAAGGTCACTTTAAGAGAGCTAGAAGTTACTTTTTTTTTCCTGACAACATTGAACAAGTGCAAATTTGTCGAATTGAGAAAGGGCAGCTGATGAATTCTTCTCACTCAATGCATACCAACACTGATGTACATGCATCTCCGCAAGCAACAATGCCTAATCACACTACTATCCATAACACTGCAGCTTTACAAAGCTCCCCAACACCAACACTTATCCTTATTGGCTATCACTCCATCCCATTACAACTTAACCCATTAAAACCTACTAATACACAGCCAATAGAAAAACCATCAAACAATTCCATCAATTCAAAATCCACATCTGTCCAAATTCCCAAAAACTTACACCATACCACTGAAACCCGCTCAATTTTTTCTCAACCTGTACCCAATCATGACCCCACTATTTCCGAAAATTCTCTTCCAAACATACTTGTACCCATTACCGACAACCACTCACTAAAACCGATACCTGCAAACCAATTAACCTACTCACCAAATAACCTAGCCCCAACCCGCCATGTTACCCACCCAACAATACCTCCTCAATCCTATCCCACAATTGCTGCCCCCCTCTGTCCATGCATGAAGATGAGTCCCACCCAACATCTTCCTCTCTAGTGCTACCCTAGACCACGTCAGACGCTCAACTTGATGTCAACTCCACAACACACCCACTGGAAGCAATCTCGCCTCTGCTACCCCATCACTCTCCACATACACCCATTTGCACCTCACCACTTAACAGCCACCACGTCATGCCCTCTATTCTACACCCAACCGCACTCGTGCCTTCTTCTTCTTCTATTCATAATCTTTCTAATTTAAGTAACAATCTAATTAAGGATTTGTCCTTTGTAGGTACCTCTCCACCCATGCACAGGCATTCTATGATTACTCGGGCATAACTCTAACGCAACCCGCAACTTGACCCTGCTCTTGCTCAAGAAATTTAGCACATTCATTTTCACTAACCCAATGCTGCTCTTCTCACTTGCAGCCATCTAACCACTCCAAAATCTTATAAAATTTCCTTACAAATACCTTATTGGAAGGAGGCAATGCAATAGGAAATTCAAGCTCTCAATGACAACAACACTCAGCACTTGGTGCCCAGACCATCCACTACAAATGTTATCGGGTTCAAATGGGTGATCAGAATTAAATTTAAAGAAGATGGTATTGTTGAACACTACAAAGCTCACTTTGTCACCCAAGGTTACTCTTAAATTGAAGGACTCCACTAGGAAGAAACCTACAGCCCTGTCGTCAAAGCTATAACAATTCGGGTTGTCCTGGCCATTGCTACAATATCAGATTGGAAACTTAAATAACTTGACATAAAAAATGCCTTCTTAGATACATCAAAGAAACTGTCTACATAGAGCAACCTCCTAGATTCCAAGACCCTCACCATCCCGAATTCATGTACAAACTAAATAAATCACTCTATGGCCTTAAGCAAGCTCCAAGAGTTTGGTTTAATAGAATATCTCAATATTTACTTCACCTTGTTTTTTTTTTTTCTTGTAGCTCAACTGATCCTTCATTATTTATTTTACATAATAATCACGATTGTCCTAATGCTCATTTATGTTGATGATATTGTCCTAACAGGCAATGATGATTCATTCATACACTACCTTATCACCAAACTCAGTTCTGAATTTGCTCTTAAAAACCTTGGGGAATTATATTTCTTTCTTAGCATTGAAGTCCACTGAAATCCTCAAGGCATCACACTCAATCAAAGTCAATATGCTAAAGAACTACTTACCATGCCCAGTTACATAAAAGTTCCCACTACATAACACCTATGGCTCTTAAGCCTCAGTTAATACCTCATGACTCTGATCATATCAATGCCATTGAATTTTACAGTCTAGTGGGTGCACTACAATACCTGACTTACACTAGACCTGGCATAGTTCACACAGTAAATAAAGTGTGTCAAAAGCTCTACCAACCAACACTCAAAGATATGAAAGCTGTTAAACACATCCTACGATATCTTAAAGGCATAATTAATTTTGGCCTTTCCTTTTACAAAAATAGTACTTCCTCACTCTATGGTTTTTGTAATGTAAATTGGGCAGAGTGTCAGATAACTCGATAAAGTACAATGGGGTACTGCATGTTCCTTGGAGAAAATTGCATATCCTGGTGTTCCAAGAAGCAACCTACGGTCTCATGATCTAGCACAGAAGCCGAGTATTGAGCTCTCACCTCCACAACGACTAAACTAGTTTGGATTCAATTTCTTCTTCGGGACATTAGAGTCACACTCAATGAAGCCCCTCAACTATTTTGTGACAACAAAAGTGCTTTATATATGACTATTAATCTGGTCTTTCATGCGCATTCCAAACACATTGAAATTGATTATCATTTTGTTCGTGAAAAGGTTGCTATTGGTGCATTAATCACACGCCACATTCCTTCTCCTCAATAACTTGTTGATTTCTTTACTAAACCTCTAGCTTTTGCTCATTTCATACAATTTCGAAGGAATCTTAGAGTCCATTTGGTCATTCCCTCAAGCTTGAGAAAGGGTGAAGAAGGTCAACGCCAAATCACTCAATCAAAGTCCTCAGATTTGCAACTTCATTTTACATAAAGATCACATGTCCACTGGCCACTTTCTAATTTTAAATAACAATGGCACATTCCTTGTTTAATACAACATTCATTTTCCTTGTAATACATTACAACGTTCTTTATCATGTAAAGAATACAACGTCTCTTTTTATGAGAGTTGTATTAGCCATAATCATTCTTGTATATATTCAGTAGTACACTTATTTTTTTATGAGAGTTGTATTAGCCAAAATGAAGGTAGTTGTATTAGCCATAATCATTCTTGCATTCCTGTGTTGCAAACCTTAACTCCAAAACTAGTTAGCCAAATTTGAAAAGCCACTTGAGGGTTTATATACAACATTATGAAAAACCCTAGTAGCTATTTAACCAATTTTGATTTCACATTAAAGAGGTTGCAATACAAATAAGGCACACAAGGCGTCACAAACTCAAGTCATAACACTGCAAACAATTTAAGCACAGTTCAAAAATTGCATAGCATATGAAGTCAGGAAGATTACCACATGCAACAAATAGATAACCCCCAAAGTAGCAGGCAAACAATGAGTAGAAACTGTGAAATAGAAATGAAAAAGAAGTTTAAAAAGTGTGTTACTAAGTGGTTAGCAAAATTAAGACAAGATAGACAGAAGTTAGTGAGCATTAAGATCCAGTATTTGAAGTGACTGCAGAACCAATGCCAATTGAAGGGAGGTCTACCAAGAAATAAAAAAAGAAAATCAGAAAATAAAAGTAGAATCAAAGTTCAAAAAACTCAAAGAAATTGAAGCAATAAAATGTTTATATGACTGACCTTTTTTAAAATCTTATAATTCAACAATGTTTCTTCAATAGACATAGAAATATTTGGATTTTTAATCCAATCTTGAGCACAGATCAATGCTTCAACAAGTTTTAGAGTTAAACTACTCCTAAAGGCATCAAGCATTCGTCCATTGCTGCTAAAAGCATATTCTGAAGCAACTATAGAAATTGGGATGGCCAAAATATCACGAGCCATTTTGGAAAGAACAGGGAACCTTTTTGCATTTAACCTTCACCATTTTAGAATATCAAACTTTCCCTCTTCTTCCATTTCAACACACGACTCGGATAAATAAAAATCAAGCTCACTTTTCTTGCTTCCACCCAATCCACTTTCCAATTTCTACTGCTTAAATCTATCTTTTAACACCGACATGGAATTTCACACTTGATTGCACATCAGTAACATAAGTAGATTGGCTTCCACCAGTTAGACAAAGCATTGGTTGGAGCATCATATTCATTTACAGACTTATCCTCATTGACATAATCATCATACAGTTCATATAAAGGAACTTTAACATTGATGAACAAGTTCCTATCATTCACATCAGTATAAAATAGTTGTCAAAGAAAATTCCAAATATTCCAATTTGTATTATGGATCCAAAACATTATAAATAAAAATAAGGAACTTAGTTTTATCTAGATCTCCCCATTATTTATCAAACTTTGATTTTATATTAAGTCCCATGGACCTAACAGACATATCATTAATAGAATTCCATTCATGTAGTATACATAATAGATCAGCAATCTCAGAAAAAAATGAATTTGAAGTGACATATTGAGAACTAGAGACTCACCTCTATGTGAAGGAACAAGCACAAATGTAAGTATTTTCTTATGGACCTTCCACTCATTGTCTATAAAATGTGTTGTAATGCATATATAATTGATTTTTTGGATAAAAGTCCAAGAATCTATGGTTAGACACACTCTCTGATAGTTTGATTTAAAAAAGGTTTTTAACTTCATTCTCTCTTCAACATAGGTGTTAAAAGATATCCTTATTAATAGTTCATCTATATAGGATTTTGAAATGAGAGCATGCAACATTCATGAGGTTTTCTAAACCCACCCCCTTCCACAAACCTCACAAGTAACTCATCTTAGGCTATCACTTTTGCTAATGCATTGCTAATCAAGTCTTGGTCGAATTTCTAGGTTCCTATAACCCCTAAACTAGATGCACCCTTAGAAGCAGAAACACTACATGTAGGTTAATAGGTTAAAAGTTGTTGTTTAGTTGCCTACTCATATCGGTTTTTTGTGCAAGTCAAAACATGGTTCCTAAGGGGATGAAGTCTTATATTTTTTTGATTCAGCACAAAAAATGGCAATACAATATATGCATTTAGCTCTAACACTTTCTCACATTCCTTAATTAGTTCAAAATGCTCCCAAACTGCAGATATGTTTTCAATGTGCTTACATTTTTTAGCAACAGTCTTTTGTGTAGAAAGGACAATTGAGGTTCAACAGAAACATTAGGTTGTTACTGAGTATTTTGGGACGTTTCCACCATATTTACAGGATTGTATTCACATTTTGAAAACCCTAATTCTTCCTAGTTATTGAATATGGGACGAAAAATTACTAAAACTTAAAACCCTATAAAACATAAATTTTTAGTAACATATTATTTTGTAAATTTTAGAAAAATATTTAAAAATAATATAATCTATTGAAATTTATAAAAAAAATATCTTATAAAATTCTATTATTTTACTCTTACTTAGAATCCAAATCAGTTTTGAGTAAATGAAGAATCCAAATCGGTTCGGAGCAAAAATAAAATTTTGAGATCTATATTAATTTTTAGTTTATATATACATAAACTAACATTTAAAAAATTCATAATAATCAAGAACTATATATTTTTATATTATATTATATTTAATAATAGTACTTTTTATAATTTTTAAAGTTTTATCTTAATATTCATATTTTAACAATTTTAACTTTTTCATTAGAAATCATGTCTTTTATTCTAATAAAAACATCCACCTTTTATTCAATTAAAAACACATTTTTCTTTTAATTTAACATAAGTAAAAATGTGTAACTTATTGATTATTTTCTATATTTTATTTTATTTCTCCAAGTATTATTACTACTATACATATTAAAAATATATTTGTACTTTTAATGAAAAATTATTAAATAAAATTATTATAATAACATTCTAATCTTAGCTCTAAAAAAAAGTTAACCCTAAAAATTTCCCCCTTTTCTAATTTTTCCCTCCAACATTTTCTTCTTTCCCTCCCCTTTTCTCACCCCTCCTTCATCTTCTTTCTCCATTTCATTCCTTTTTCCTCTTCTTTTTCTCATAAGTTTTTGTTTTTCTTTTTGGTAGATATGATGAAGCTTCCTCTGATGCAGCTTTCGAAAGCCTCTATTGCTGCTTTTTTCATCATCTACAACATCTTTAATGGCATCTTCTAATTCTCACCCTCATCCGCCTCGTTCCAATGCCCTCATTTAGCTTCTTAAGGTGTAGAGAGAGTTCGATTATTTCAAATTGCCTCTTCAATGGTTTGGCACTTATTACCAATGTACTCGCCGTTGTTGCTCTCCTAATGCTTGTTGCTGCTGGGAATAATGACCACTTTTTTCTTTCTTTCTTTTTTTTCCTATTTTGCTTAATTGAATTGCTCAGGCATAGGCACAAACATTTCTTTTGAATTGGGTTTTCATTTCTTGCTTGTTGTTACTTCTGTTCTGTCACTGTTATTATCTAATTCTAATGTGTTTTACAATAAAATATGTTTCTAATTTAATTTTTTTTGACAGTTTAAATGCTCCAACTGAATTTATGATCAGAAGTGTTGAAATCATCAATTTTTTTTATATATTCTTATTATTGTCATTAAATTGAATTGGGCATTTAAGTGGGTATATAGTAGGGGTTTTTTTTCACAAAATATGGAATTTTTTTAATTGAAAGTTATTGTCCTTTCTGTCAATATCATAGATTACCATAAAAGAAACTTTGCATTATATATGTGTTCCATTCCTTCTATTTCCTCTTTTAGTTTTGTTATTTTTTAAGGAATTTACGTTGTTGTTATTGTTATTATTATTGTTATGTTCTTGCTGCTCCCGTTGTTCTTGGTTGGTTCTTATTCCATTATGGTTCTTGTT
>CATIWM010433333.1:0-23108 GCA_949671775.1 Mallotus repandus
AAACAATCCTCTAAAACCTATTGAATTGCGCACAACTACTAGGAATTAGGCATCCAAATCGCACTCAATTTGGGATAAAAATAATCTCTGATTATTAAAATAATGAAAACTGTCTCACAATAATAAAAAAAGACAAATAAATAGGGCTACAAACGAAAACCCTAAAACAGAGCAGCAAAATACCGAAAATAACCCTAAAATATCCCAAAAATATACGAAGCATGAAATAAAACTTTAAATGGAATTTTAAGGCCCAAAACAATCGAATTAGAGGAAAAAGTTGGTTTGCAACAGGCATAGCTGTTGCACCCGTTGTAGATCTCTGAATTAGCTTCGATTTGATATCTTGTAGGCCCCACAGTTCATCCCGTGCTAGAAGTTATGCCCCGTTGAAGCCCGCTTGCGCACTTGGGCTCTATCAAACCCATCCATGTACGCCAAGGCCATCTGATCCACATCAAAGGGTTTGCTCTTGTTGTATAGTTTTGGTGTTCTTGGTCTCAGATATCATGTCTTTAATTCCATGCAGTTTTTCTCTTCCTGAACCTTAAACAGATAGGAGGACAGTTGTCAGATCTGGCTTGGCCTTTGATGAGCATCACTATCAAGTTGTACTTGTTCATGTGGTGATGACACTGAGGTGGGTCCTAATGGTCTAGAAATAAAGATTTTCTCTTCTGAAACAGGAGGATGGAGGAGCAGCCAATACACCAACCTCAGCTTGCCTATTTCTAAATTCAAGTTTTATGAACCCCAGATCCCTCCTGTATTCTCCAATGGAGCCATTTATTGGGAAATTAGTGGATACTTGCTGGTATATAATATTGAAAATGGACAGTCAGAGAAAATAAAATTGCCAAATTCCAGGGAGGTTTGGTCTTGGCAATCGACTATGGGCTACAAGCGTTGTTTATCGGAATCTAAAGGGCGAGTTCACTATACTTATATTAATTCTGATGGAGTTCAGGTTTGGAAGCTTCTCAATATCATCAGAATTCTGTGATATTACAGAGTTGAGGTGGAAGTTGTCAGAGAGTGACAATAAACCAGACCTGAGTTTGAGGCATCAAGCGGGTGGCCTGAATCTCCACTGGTGCACGTGGGAGCCTTCTGCTATATCTCCAATAGCCTTATGCTATATCTCCAATAGCCTTCTGCGAAGAACCTGAATTTTTGTATTGAAGATTCCAACTCGCGAATTTATAGGATTTGTTGTTTCTTACAACACTGCGACAAAGGTTATGAAGGAAGTCTGTAGTTACGAATTTCTAGACATAAAAAAGTTCGACTGCTGCTCATTCTTGCCCTTCATCAATTACAGCAAAATGGATCCAGACACCGCAAGTGAATCATCCGAAGGAGTTGTCCAACTGCCCATCAAAGATAAGCTAGATACCTTTTCATTCTAAAGGGTGATGCATTTTAGGTGTTAATAGATTATACACACACACATTGTGTTAGTTGTGTGTTGCGTTAGCAGTAATCCGTTAACAGTGCAGGAGACGCTGCAGATGATTGCAAAAATTTCCACTTCAGTTGCAGAGTTGCTATAGATAAAACCTGTTCTTTTTTCTTCTGCCTATTTTAATGGATAGATAGTTGAGTTCAAAAAGTTCCATGTGCAATTTGAATACAGCAGTTGATTACAGAGAAAACCCATTGGCAGTGCAACAACCTACATTTACATGGGATAGAAAACTCGCAGATGCTTCAGGCAGAATTAATTAAATGCTCGAGCAAAGCCCAAGTCAATATGCTTTCTCCAAAAGTACAAAGCAGGATACAGAACTATACGGATAATGCAGGGTTTCACCTATCCCACTCTAAATCAGGCAGTTGTCTGTCAGCTTTTGGTGGATTTCCTACTATGTTTCTGGGCACCTGAGCAGTCAGCCGATCCCAACCCATGATATGGGGCAATGCAAACTGCACAAGGAAAACAGAATATCAAAGCAATAGAACAACCAGACAAAATACACTCAGCAGATACAGATACAGATACATATACAGGTAGAATGGCAGATGCAAAGAACAGAACAAGAGCAGCAATCTAATAATAAATCTAAACGCAACCAAATATGTCAATTTGGCATTTTTTGATGCACTCATCAATTGTCTCAAGCCATACCCAGCATGTTCAAAAAAGACATTTCTATGGCAATGCCAAAAGGTTACTTTTGCATTACATGCTCAAGACAACAACTAACAACCACATTTGAAGATAAGGCACTAACAGATTTAGTACACGCACATAGATGAAGAACAATTAAAGTTGGTTGCATGAACACCCATGTATGTATATATATGTAATGTCTACAGTTCATTTCAATCGATAATTTCCAGCAGTTATGCTTCTTTGGACTGTGTGATGCAGTGCAACCCAAGATGTTATGTCAAAGAGAACCTTGGCTGTGATAATGCCTAGGGTCTTCTAAGCATAGCATTAGAATCTTCCATATCATTTTTCCTTAAATTCAATCTTCAACCAGACCTGAGAACCTAGAAAAAGTTGCAAATTTCAGCATCCTACAAACCAGGATTAAGTCAAGCACCACAATGGCTCGTATCACTGAGGGGTCATCTATTAACTGTGATAAAACTCACTTAAATCTTTGACAAATCATTATGATGGGATTATTTCTCACACAAAGCAAAGAAAAGAATGGGATGAAGAATCATAGGACCTCTTTTCAAGCCCGTTTGAGTTTATGTTTTGGGGCTCAATAAGAGCTTTTTGGCCTTTTTCTTCTTCTTCTTCTTCTTTTTTTAAAGAAAAAAAAAACTGCTTTTCCAAAAAAGCATCTAGTGAGCAAAACTAATTATCATCAGGCACATTTTGGGAAAGTCACAAGAGAAAGCTCTTTTCTTCCTCTTCCTCTCCGTCCTGCTTAATCTCATTCAGCTTCTAACCTCCATGATGCTAAAACTCTCTCCCTCCATAATGACATTTTTCCCCTAAAATAAACTCAATTCCTCTTGACAAAAAATCAATTTGTAACATGAAAGTCTACTAGCTGCCACAATCTATACCTTTGATGAAAGGATTCGGTATATTAAAACTGAAAAAACAAGGAATTTTTGAAGCAGATTACTCCATAAATAATGTAAACAAAACATATTTGTAAAGTTATAATATAGATCATTGGCTTTTTCTTACCTTTCCAAAATTTCTTTATCAAACAAAGAATAGCATTTTAGCAACTTTCCCTAATAAGTTAAAATCATTCAGTCTGATTCTAAAGTAATAGCACCTCTGCAAATATCTATTTTCTGATTAATAAAACAACAGAAAAGGGGAACAGAACATAAATCTTCATATTGTGACCAAATATTTGAAGCACTGAGTCAATAAAATAGTTTATACTGTCATACACTGCAAGCCGTCTTCAGAACTGCAATTTCGCCAGCCGTGAGAGGAACATTCAACCGTTCATTGGTTCCCAAAACATTGTTAACAACAGCTGCAAAAGAATTCACATTAAGAGATAGCAAGCAACTTAGTCAGAATGCTATCAAACAAAAAAGGTTACGTCAAATCATCAATTTCAAAATAAAGATATGGTGAAATGAACTTTTCAAGTTTTCCCACAAATAATAACCATAACATCACAAAAACAATGTGGCAAAAAAAATCACAAAAACAAGAAAACGTTATGATAAAAAACAAACATAACCACAATTCATGGAAACCTCATCTGGATCAAGAAATCAATTCACAACTTGCATATTAAACATTGTACCATAAACCTAAAAATCACATGCAGGACAAAGAAATTTAAAAGCTCAAAGTTCAGCCGAAAATCAACCATGACAAGATACAAAAACTTACTTAATGACATAAAATAGCCACCACCTTCTGAATGCGGCTTAATTGATAAGCTCTTCCTCACTTGACCAGCATTACTACAACATGAATTGGTAAGTCAAACATAGATACTCACACAATGAGAACAATTGTACAACAATGCCTCAGATAGGCAGATTGAGCAGACTGACCATCTTGGAATAACTCTACACATACAACAGCTTACAAATTTATCTAAACAGCATTAAAAATACCCAGAATATCAACCTTGATAACATTGCAGGATCATGGAAGTATTCAAGAGAATCTTTGGGACCCAAGCTTATCAAAGACCCCACCTCTGTTGCCGATAAAGCAAATTTCTACAAATTATCATCAGAATATATTATTAAAACCAATAGCATTGACAAGTGTGTGTATCTCAAAGAGACAGGGAAAAAGGCTTGTAACTCAAATTTTTTTTGTGAATGACAAAAAGCTAAAATTGAAATGACCAAGAAAGTAAAACTTACCTGCTTCTTTGAATTGTCATACTTGCGGTCACCAATGGCAGGCAGGAAAGATAACATTACAACACCACGGCGCTCAACTTTAAGATGCCCAGACTGCACAACATACAAAAGAAATGACAATGAACTTCATTGAACCCTATAGAAACAGTTATAAATATACCAAAAAATTAATAATAATAAGCTTACATCCAGCCTAGAAAAAGTTGGTAGAACAGGTTCCACTGATAGGGCAGCTTTTCCCTTGTAAACAGAATATGGAGCAAATACTCGCTCGGAAAAACTCCCTGTGCAGTTACAGATAATTCAATAAAAAATAAGATTCAAGGTTGCAATATACTCCTAGTACTAATCCTAGAAATGTTTGTATTCTTTTTGGATAGATGTGAACGCTACCTTTGATAGTAAAATCCTCTCTAGTAGTTGAAATGCCAGCCTGGAATATACGAGCATGCAACCCTGAACTATCTCTAACATCAACTGACTTACCAATTGAATTCCTAGACATAAATACCGCACCAGGAATATCAGAAACTAAAGCAAGAAGCAACGACGCGGAAACCTTATCAAGTTCACATATCAAGCTTACAGAAACAACTTTGATTCGAAAGACATTTCAATGATTCGATCAAATAAAACTTAAAATACACATTAAACATGCATTAAATGAAAGCATTTTTTTTTACACAAAATATACTCAATATATCAATTACATAAAGAATAAAAAATGAACATTTCATAATGCAATTTCAAAGCTTACTACAGTGATACTGAAACATAATAGTTTCAATTTCAGACACACACACTCACACAAAAATCAATAAAAAAAAAAAAGAATTTCTTCAGTGTTCAAAGCGAAACAATTCCAAAGGAAATAACTTTTTTATCGAGAAACAAAACGATAAATTCTTGAAACAAGTAATCGAAATCAAAGTTGGGTATAAAGATTAAACCTTGATTGTTGCAGTAATCGCGATATCTTCATCATCTTGAAACAGCCTGAGAGCGAGTGAGCGAGTGAGGGTTTTAGAGTGACAAAGAAAGGAAGGTTACAGTAAAACCAGAAGCATTTTATGGTAGGGAAGGTTTGGTTTGGGTGCACCAATGTTCTACACCACACTGTTTAGATCGTGCCACGTGCCTACAAATGTCGTGATCCGAGCCTCTCGAATCGGGTTTATGTTCAAATAAAAGGCCGAAGTTACAAATTGCACCTTGCACCCTACATTTTGTCCTAATTTTTCATTGAATTCTTTCATTTTTTTGAGCTAAGTTATAACTTTTTCTTTGTAAAATTATATTAAATTAGACTTTAATAAATATAATCAACTCTTATAACTTTTTTTAGTTTAATTAAATTCTATAAATTTAAAAATAATTTTAAACGTTAACTAATAAATAAAATTGATAAATTATATATATATATATATTTCAATTTTAAATAATTTTTTATCAAATTATATACATTTTAAAAATCGATCAATTTTATTCATTAATATAAACAGAAAATTGGTAATTGACTCAAAATTTAATTTTAACAGTTAAATAAAAAAATTATTTTTTGGGTCAATTACCAATTTTCTATTTATATTAATGAATAAAATTAGTCATTTTTTTGAAATGTACATTGTAAATTTTTTAAATTTAAGAATTTATTTTAAGAAAAATATATTTTTTACGTTTAAAATTTATAATTAGGTTATATATATTTTAAAAAATTATCAATTTTATTTGTTAGCAAGGAAGTTCACCTGTGCTCCGTCGTGCAATGATAAAATACTTCAATGCTAATAATAATATGAAAAGAAAACTAAATAATATAAAAGTCGTACATAATATATTAAAATATCATGCATTACAATGAAATTTGATAAATATAAATTGTCGAAATAAAGAAAAAGCAAACAGTTCATAATAAGCATTTTAAGTTCCTTTATTATTCCGAACTAAAAAACAACATCATTGTTCACCTTTACTTGATTCATCAAACCTACAAATATTTATTTAAAATTAGAACATGTATCTATTAAATTTTTTTTGTAAAAAAATGTCCAAATAAGTACTATGAACAAACCTCGTGCATGTTTTTTTGACAGACAATTCATCTGCAAACAAATTAACCAGTAGTTGACAAATCACTATCGAAGTAACTGGCACCTCAACAACATGTGAGTCTTCTGATGTATCTCTAATGTGACTACTCCCGCTACCTAAAAAATCAAGGGATCTTTTTGATGATTCGCCAGATGCTGAAGAAATGGGCTTGTGAAGTAGGGTAGAACTTTTAGTATCGCCTTTCAATTTTTTCTGCTTTTTCAAAGTAGCCATACAGTCATCACAAAATATATGCACAACCTTAAAAGAAAGGTCGTATGGATCCTCAATCTTGTTGCTGATGACAATCCGAAAAATTCTGTTAAGTCCATAAATACGCGTCATCAGGGGGTGGACATGCGTTCCTTGTAGCTTTTTGCTAGTATGCTAGCAGGCAATCCAATCAGATCATTAACCAATCATCCAAAAATCAAAAAAGATGTTGTCCCAATTGCATCTTCAACAGTCGCATTCAACTTATACCTAAAATATTAAAAACATAAATAGCAAAAGTCAGCATATTTTCTTAAAATAATTATTGAATATGTTTTTGAAAAAATAAATATTTTATTACTAGTGTATAGAAGGATCATGAAGGACTTCGCAGCTATTGCACCACACTTGCTTGCTATAACTCTGAACACTACTCCTACATTGTGGGCACACTTTGTACCACCACCCGCCTGTGGTGTCAACACTTTTGAGTATTGCTTTGCATGTGAATTTAATGCCCTATATGAAAATATTGTTGGTAAATTTTAAAAGATGGATAATATATATAAGCAAAGAATATCACAATAAAAATTATTGTCGACCTTACCATAATGAATAATAAGTGACAGAAGCAATACAATAATTTGATGATTTGTTTCTCTATCCGCTTCAATATTTTTAAGGACTGAATTGGAGCATCATGTTTTGCTATCTTTTGGAAAGGCTTGTAGAGGCTAAAAAAATGCGTCATTTAATTTTTTTTATTTAAAAAACTAATTTTTTTCCATAATGTACACGCACAATTAAGTTAATCACACGTCCTTCATGGAAACAATTTTGGAAATGTCGAGATTAATTAGAAATTTGGTTGTTAACGTGCTGTTAACTACAATTTCATCTATATAGTCATTTTAAAAAACATTGATTAGATTGAAGTAAAGCATCATGTTTTTTTTTAAAAATATATATATATATATCATTAAATTTTTCACTGTCATCGAAAGGAACGCAACAATAACAGGACCATGCCAATCCGCAGCTAAAATATCATCTTTTGGAAATATTCCAGCTGCTTTATCCCATAGCATTATGTCCAATTTGTCATCCCTACAAATAATTATTTTTTTAAAAAAAATTAGTAACGAAGTATAATGCAGATGAAAACATATTATTCAAGTACGCATGCATATTCATCACTCTTTATCTTAACCTTTTCTTTTTTGCAATTCAACCAACAATTTAGATCTCCTCAAAATTTTCAATTGATATAACCTGTCCAAATATGACTATACATAGAAATGTATTGTTAGTATAACTCGTGAAAGGAAAAAAAAAATTTCCGCAAATGTAAAAAATTTGAAGAAAAATGTTTGTTTTATTTATTATGCTTTCTGATATGTTTTATCACCAGTGATATACATACCTGTTAAGAAAGTTTTATCGCCAATCCTAGAGTGAACATCCTCAAACCCAAGAAACTCAAATCTGTCGAAAGGTATTTGATTATCTCCATTATCCAAGGCTCGTAGAAAAGTATTTCAAAGTAGTTTTATGCGGTATGGATGATGACTGACTTTATAACTAGACTGTACATATATTATTACAAAGCCAAACATGTGGTATATCTTGCCCTCGACAAGTATCTGTCTGAAATGATCAATTAACTGCCTTGGTATTGTTCCTTGCATAGTATTTCCCTAGAAAAAAAACATTTAATTATAACAAATAGATTAAAGAAGTAGTTGCAAGTAAAAAAAAAGTAAAATACCTCTTCATCAAGCATCAAAAACTCCAAACTACATATTTTATCTGAGTTGCTAATGTTTGCAAACTCCCAAATGCGAGCAATGCAGACTTTTATACGAATATTCTTTGATGTATTATCAATTTCAGACAACATTATAGAAGATATGGTTGTGCAGTGAGTGCATATGATAGAAACAAACAAATTTGATAAAGTAATGGGAAAAAATGGAAAAAAAAGAGCATGCTTCGGCGATGCAAAAAGTTTTAAAAATAGCAAATAGCATAGTACAACAAAATAATTATAAAAAAATTGCATGAGATAACAACGTTTTAATACACAATGATATCATCAAAAATTTCTTGGTACACAATATTTTTGGTAGGTTGTATACATTTATCATATTCACGTGTGTTTTATTTATTTATCAATATTTTTATACCATTATAAGAAGTAACTCTAGAAATTGCGACATATAGCTGACATGTGTAAAAATGTGATCATACAAATATAGACCTACAAGTTCAAGTGCCTGACCCTGACTTTTATTTATGGTTGTACAATAACAAAATCTGACTGGGAACTGACTTTTTTCAATATGAATGGCCATTTATTATCGTGATACATCAAAACAATTCGATGTATAAACACCTTTATACCATAATAAGAACCTGTTACAATAATTGCTTTTATGATTTTAACCCTTAATTCGATAATTATTAGTCGAGTACCATTACAAAGCCTGATGCCTGGATTAATATTACAGAGCAATATAATTGGGAAATTTTTTTAAGTCGTAATTCTTTAACGAGTAATGATGGGCAATAAAACTTAACTTTTGTATTGGTGAATATGTAATACTTATACAAAAATAATATGAGATAAGTACAACAGAACTACAAGATAAACACAAGTAAACAACCAGTTGTTATAACAATAATACAAATATAAACAGTAAGATGTGGGTAAGTAGAGTTTCATCCTTATCAGCCTCCCTCAAGTTAATGGAGAGATGCAACAGTCAACTTGTGTCTGAGATTTTGAAAGACTGATTTCAAGATAGGTTTAGTAAGTAGGTCTACAATTTGGTCAATAGAAGAGAGGTAGCAAACTTGCAAGTGCTTAGTGGCCACTTTTTTCATGAACATAATGGAAGTCAATCTCGAAATGTTTAGAGCGAGAGTGAAAGATGAGAGTGGTAGTTAAGTATGTGGCACTTAAGTTATCACACTAGGGGATTGAAATAGAAGAGATATGACCCCTAATTTCTTAAAGTAAAGAACGCACCTAGTGACGCTCGATGATAGTTGATGCAATGGCTCAGTATTCAGCTTCGGTGGAAGAGCAAGATATTGTGCATTATTTTCGTGAACCTCAACTAATTAGATTGCCACTAAGATAAATTGCTAAACCTAAGGTAGACCTGCGATCATCAACACGACTCACCCAATTAGCATCATTGTAAGCCGAGATATCAGTGAAGGAAGTAGGAGTGATAGTAATGCCAAAATCCATGGTGCCCTTGAGGTAGCGTGTAGGCCCATTTGCAACTTATCACATTATGATCTAGGGAAGATGGTACTAAAGTCCAAGTACCACTAGACGTTAAGGCATTGTATTCATCTTGCATAGTGTTATGCCACTCGGAATGTTTGTTTGCTTGAGAGAAGCAGCTTGTTTCTCATAAAAAATTGGAAAGAAATGTATGAGGTTTGTGTGAATTTATTTGAGAGCGTGTTATCATATAGTGAGTTTTTATCGGGTTGGAACATGATTGTGTTGGGGGAGAGGTAGTAAGGTCAATAATGAGAGGGAGTCCAGGAGATTATGATGGTTTAGTAGTAGTGGTGGGAATAGGAGAAGTGTGTGGTGAAGTAGAGGTGGGTGACGGTAGGGAATTTGGTAACGTGTACAGATCAGAGGAAGAGGTTGTTGGATTGGATTAAAGTTATGTTGGTTCGGTAGAGGAGAGTTTTGCTCTGAGTGGGAATGCATTTATGAGGTAATGGGTGTATAATTGCGCAAAAAAATAATGGATGGTAGACAGGATATTGGAGTAGAGGACCGCAATACATCAGACTTAGAAAAAGGAAATACATATTCATCAAAAAGAACATTGTGTGACATATTAAATTTTTTAAATTGAGGATCATAACAATTGTAGCCTTTGTGAAGCTTACTGTAACCAAGAAAAATGCAAGCAATAGAACGTGGAGAAATTTTATTTCTAGCATAGGGTCTAAGCCATGGATAACATAAACAACCAAAGGTTTTGAGATCATTATATTGTGGTACAGATTTAAACAAGCATTTATAAGGACTAATACTTTTTTAACACTGGAGTTAGTAAAACAATTGATAATGTGAACAATAGTGTCAAAGGCATGTTGCCAAAAATTTGGAGGTACAGAGGCATGTTGCATGAGTGCTAGGCACGTCTCAACAATATGCCTGTGTTTACGCTCTGCACTACCATTTTGTTCGGGTGTTTTTAGGCATGAATTGCGTTGAGTGCTTCCATGTTTAGTCAAATAGGGAGATAAAGCTCAAAATTCACCATCCCAGTTAGCTTGAAAGCTTTTAATAGAACGACCAAAAAATTTCTCAATCATGTGGCGAAATTTAATGAAAACATTCAAAACTTTATATTTGTATTTAATAAAACAAATCTATGTGTATTTGCTGAAATGATCAATAAATATCACATAATATTTATTATTATCAAGAGACAAAGAAGGTGCAGGTCCCCAAAGGTCCGAACAGATTAGATCAAGTGGACCATCAACATGATGAATAGAATTAGAAAAAGGCATACGATGAATTTTACTAGTACTACATGCATGACAAAGCTGACTATTATGAGAATGATGATAACGAATGGGTTGTTGGTGAAGAGCTTATTTGACTATGCAAGGAGATGGATGGCCCAGTCGTGCATGCCAAATAGGTAAAGTACATGAATGACCTTGAATGGAAGACTTGGTTAGAGACAGAAAAATATAGTAGAGGCCACTATCATTCCAGCTGGTATAGAGTAAAGCTCTCATACGGATATCCTTAATTTCAAAGCAAAGCTCTCGTGTGGATATCCTTAATTTTGAAATAATTAAGAAAGAATTCAATAGAAGCATTGTTAGCTTTAGCAAAAGAAGAAACATATAATAGATTAACACATGCCTCTGGAACATGAAGAATATTTTTTAATTTAAAAGAAGAAGAATGAGGGAAAATAAAAGTAGAAGAACTAACACTAGAGATTGAGAGGCTTTTACCATTAGTTATTTTGACATTGTCCAAGCCTTGATAACCAGAATTGATTATCAGCTTTTCTATATCCAAAATGAGATGATATGTGGGTGAGGAGCAGAGATGTCATGGCGAGGAGTTGGATATTGGTGAGAATAATGACCATGGCCATTGCAAGTATGACAAATGATATTAGAAAAATCAATTGAGTGGTTACCCGATTAAGGAGCATAGTTGTTGACGTGTGGAGAGGTAAAACCATAATTTTGAGAATTATACGAGCTATTAAAACATCCTCTACCTCTATAACCACGAGGACCCCTACCTCTGTAATTATAATAGAAGCCTTGTCTTTGACCTGAAGTAGTGAATGGACGTTGATTAGGTGTTTTTTGTGCTACATGAGCTATCGGTATTTGAATATCTTTAGTAGATGCTTCAACATTGAGATTTTGTTCTTCACTTAACAGAAGACCATACAATTCATCAAATGTAATATCATCATGTCTGTTTTTAAGTGATTAGTTAAAGGGTTGACATGGCGGTCCTAAGCCATTTATGATTACTTAAACAAGATCTTCAACAGGGATAGGGTGGCAGAAGGCTGTTAGTTAATTGAAGATTACCTTGGCACGTTGAATATATTCAGTAATGGATTCATTCTATTTCTCGAGTTTGTAAAAACGAGATTTGAGATTTCGCACCTGAGCTTTTGAGGCAGCAGCACAGGTGTTTTCCAATTTTGTCCAAGCTTTATAAGTGGAAGATGAACCAATAATTTGAGAGATGTAATTTTCAAACATGGAGCTACTGATCCAGCTTAAAAAAAGTTGATCTTGGCAAAACTAGTTGTGCCTAGTGGGATTTTGTTGGTCATTGATGAGTCTGGGAGGTGGTTAAGTACTTCCATCAATGTATTTAGCAAGGTCTTAGCTATAGAGAAATTTTGTAAACATTGCCTGAAAAATGTGTTAGTATTAGTAACACCAATCTCCAATAATGGTGCCAAAAATTTGTTAGCACATCTTCGCAAGTGTATGAATCGTGATAAGTAATAATGTGATAAGTAGAGTATCGTTCCCATGAGGAAAGGGTATGAAGTACAAACTGTCAATCAATTTTTCCTAGCTAGTATAATTCAAATTAAATTGCAAGAGTTAAATTAAGTAAATTAAAATAAATTATCTACTATAGTTAATCTAATTAAATTAATGGGGATAAACTAGAGATTGGGTTTGTTTCACTAGTTATGACTTAAATTACAGAATTAAATTCAACTATTTCATTGATCATAATTTAGGGTAAACTACTCTAAATTACTTAAAGTCTCTTTTGAGATCATTTAAGAATGCCAAAACTAATTACCGCCTATTTTCATGGTCAAGTCAATTAATTAGGGCTCATTAAGCTCTTTAGCAATTTATTGATCCCCGAATGATTCGTCTACTTTCGTGATCGAGGTTCCTAAGTCATATGAGTTATAAGCTAGTACTCAACTTTCATTGATGGCAATCTACCCATAAACATACAAACAATTGAGCCCTTAATTGAATACAAGATATTAGGCACAACTCATAAAATTGATTGAAAATCAAATCATTAATAAGAAATAAAAATCTCAATAAGTCTAACTAACTAATCCAAAATCAAACTCTAAAATATAGTTTAACCAAATATGGCTTTAAAAAGAATTACAAATATAAAATAAATAACAAGAGAATGAAGAAGAAGAATAAATAAAACTCGTTTGAGCGCGCTTCAATCTTCAAACCCTTGTTTGCCTTCTTGATCACTTGTTTGTAGTTTTTGGTGTCTGATCCCCTTTTGAACAATGGCTCTCTAAAATAAAACTTCTTCTTTTATATTGTTCTCTAAAAAACCCTAAAAAGAACTTTTTAAAATCAACAACCCCAAGTGACAGCTGTGTCGCAAAAATTGACACGACTGTGTCGCATGATCTTCACTGAAAATTAAGCTCTCTGACACAGCTGTGTCACCAAAGTGACATGGCTGTGTCAGATCAGACCTCTGCAAACTTAAAATATAGCACTCAGGCACGACTATGTCTAAAAAGTGACATGGCTGTGTCTGATTTGATCTTGGCAGACTTCCAAACTAATAATCAGACACAGTTATGTCTGTAAAGTGACACGACTGTGTCATTCTTCTATTCTCTAATCTTTAATTTCTTGTCCTCTTTAGTGGCCAAATTAGCTCTTAGTTTTAAGTCCTCATTGCTTCATTCCCAAAATGAGTTCCAAGCAATATGGAACCTACAAAATCAATACAAAAGCAATGCAACAAGTATAATTGAAAACTAAAAATGCCTGACAAAATAACTACTATTTTAGCTCCCAATACAAATAACCCTAAATCGTGCTTTTAAATGATAAAAACCTATAATTCTAATTATGAAATGCAACTTTATAGTGCTTAAAATTCATCATTTTTAGCACTTATCAAGCAACATAGGTGTTTTCCAATTTCGTCCAAGCTTCAAAAGCGGAAGATGAACCAACAACTTGAGAGACGTAATTTTCAGACATAGAGCTGATGATCTAGCTTAAAACGAGTTGATATTGGCGAAACTAGTTATGCCAAGTTGGATTTTATTGGTCATTGATAAGTCTAAGAGGTCGTTGAGTACTTCCATCAATGTATTTAGCAAGATCATAGTTATAGAGCAAGGGGTATAACTAAGTTTTCTAAAGTAAATAATTTATGGAATTGAGTGTAATAGGTAGATGATGGGCAATATTGGGTGGTGTAGGTATGGATGATGGTGAGTTTGAATTCACCAGTTGAATGGTTGTAGTATTATCAACATAAGTAAACATTGTAAAGAAAAAAAAAATACAAACTTGGGTTGTTATGCCATGTATCACTCTGATACCATATAAACGAGTAATGTTGGGCAATAGAATTTAACTTCTGTATTGATGAATAGGTAATACTTATACAATAATAATATGAGATAAGTACAACAGAACTACAAGATAAACATAAGTAAATAACCAGCTGTTACAATAATAATACAAATGTAAATAGTAAGATATGGGTAAGTAGAGTTTCATCCTTATCAAATTCGTGCTGAGAGAATCCATTAAAATTAAGTGAATTTAAAATTTTAGTTGGGCAAAGGACATCCAATTTGTCACCCCTAGCTGATTTTTGCAAATTGAATCTGAGCTATAATAAGTTTTTTCTTCTTCACAAACCAAATCTAACATTTCTTTATGTATAATATCAACAACATCATTTTTTGGAGTGACAATAGTTCTATTTTTTTATATAAAAATGATCATAGTATTTATTTTTATAATCTGGATATGTTTCATTAATTATTGAATTAATTGGATTGTCAAAAATTTTTATAATTAAATTATTATGGGGTATTCTAATAAAATTTACCTCCTTATCGTCCGTTCCAAGACTTGCATATTCGATTGTTCCATCACCCACAGATAAATTCCAATTTGCAAATTCTGAAAGATGGTTAATCTCATCAAATGAAATATTGATGTCAAACGCATATTAATGGTTAGTTTATAAATTGTAAATGATTTCCATAAATATGAACATGTAATTGAAGCACTAATAATATCTTCCTAATACAACCATAAGGATCTGGCAAAAATCACCGCCTAATAGAATTGGCTTACCCCCAAAAGGTCTCATCTCTCCATCAATGTCAGCAACAAACAATATATCCCTTAAAGTTCTGTCAGCTGCTTCAAAATAGTACTTATGGGCCATAGGTGCTTCATCCTAAATGATAAGTTTAGTTTCTTCAATCAACTTACCTAATTGTGTTCCTTTTTTTATCTAACACGTTGAATGCTCATCAATATCTAAAGGTATTTCAAATCGAGAATGAGCTATTCAGCCACTGGATAACAATAACAATGCAATGCTAGATAAAGTGACAACCAAAACAATCATACCATTTGCATGCAAAAATGATATAATTGTTTCATATAAATATATTTTTCCTGTGCCACCATAACTGTAAACAAAAAATTGGCATCTAGTTCCATGAATTACAACATCAATAATGTTATCCTAAATTTTATATTGCTCGCTGTTTAAAGAATGTAATAGTTTAATATATTTTTCTCGAAGATCATCTATATCATAATTAAGTTCTTCGAGCAATAACTGGTTGTTTATATCATAATTTACTGGATAATCAAGCTATGCTAAATCAAAATTTGAAGGCGATGAATTGTTTCGATTGAAATTTTTTTCAAGTTCTAATAAAACTTCATTTTCAAGTAATTATTCGATATTGATTCATTAAAAAAATTCAATGTGGTTCATAATTTTTGTCTAATATCATTAGCAAAATGTTTCCAAAACATTTTAAAAAGCTTCCAAAACATTTTAAAAAGTTTTCTAAGGTAATTAACCTAGTAAAAATGATTAAAACAGTAAATAAATTAAATAATTGTGAAAAGATTGCATGGAAAATGGATTCTTTTAAAGTATATATCCATTCAGTGTCATTTCCTAAGAAACCATAAGCATTACATGCAGATTGAATGGTTGAGTGTAAAATTCCTGAAACAGTTTTAATATCTTCATATGTTTTGGGACCTTTTACAATATTAAGCAGCATTCTCAAGTAATATAATTCACCAAAGCTTGGATGAACATAAGCAATTCTATTAATGCAACGACCTTTTTTACGTCGTGTCCATAGTTTCTCTTAATTGTGCCAAACCCATTTCATTGAAAATTCTGAATATGTCAAACATCTAGCATCTTCATATATAAAATTTATTCTCATCCATTTAGTGAACATAGTGCAAGCAAAATTTAAATTTTCTGCAATGTATGAAAAGTTATCGGATGGACGAAAAAGGATTTGGTTCATATTCTCAAGATGAATAACTAATTTTTCAACGGCTGGTTCTCTATTGTATATAGGAAATTCAAATAAGCACCAAGCGGCTTTGCTTGGAGAGATGGAATTACAATCTAAATAGGTTTTAGTTTCATCAATAACATGTTCTGAACCATTTATTAAATCATTAATTATACGACCATAATTATGAATAACTGCACGAATTTGATTGGTTCCTTTGCTAATGTATTTAAATAAGTATTTGACCATGGTCATTAAACAACAATATTCAACGCATATATAAGCATCATATTTCAAAAGTAATTTAATATTATGAGGAACAACGAATCGATTGTCAATTTTTCCCCATTTTTAATAACGTGTCAATCATTATTGCGACGTCTATAAATTGCAAAATCATTAGCATCAATCGAAATTTCATTTTTATTTTTTTGGACAAAATTTTGAACTCTTGTTATCTTTTATACATGCAGACCAAGGATTAAATGCGTCGCAAGGTCCATTGTTCATAAATTTAGAAACTAAGATGTATTCTTTTGGTTCAGTTTCAATGTATGGAAGTTCTACATATACTATTAAATCAATGTCTAAAAGTGTTTTTGGTTTAGCATCATAATTTAGCCAAACTAAACAATGAAAATGGGGCGAGCCTCTTTTTTTAAACTCAATTGTATAAGTTAACGCGACTGTTTCGCCGAAGTGTTTATTTTTTTCCACATCATCTATTAAGTGCATCAGTTTAACCCTAAAAACGTGGCTAATAATGTGGGGTCTATCATCAGGTCTTTGTCCACTAATATAATCTAACAAACGTTGTATTTCATACCAAAGTGGGTTACATATAAATGTTATAAATAAATTAGGATGCCCATAAAATTTACATATAGTCATTGCATCATGATAATATCTTGGATTGCTTGTGAAGGTCGAAGGCAATATAATCACAGACTTTCCAACGTCGTTAGAATTTCTAATGCCTTGGTGAATAACATTCTTGTTGACCTTAAATGGTTAATTAAATCTTTGTATTTTGATCTTTAATAAATAATTTAATTGAACTAACATTTTTTATTAAGTGTGAATTCAGTTCAATAAAGCTCTACTTAAGTGTTTAATGTCTCAACTCATTTGACGGAAGTAAGAGCTTCAACCATATGCAAAAACAAGTCAAAATATTGCAGTCACGAGCTCATGTCCTGATTGTGACTAATGATCATGAGCTAATCTTCAAACAAGGCTCAATTGATGATAGTAATCTGAGCTCCTCACGGTCTGCGCTCACGACCGTGAGGTGCTCATGATGGTGTCATGATCTCCCTCAACTCGTGATCATCAGGTGTCTTAGCTTGCTTCAAAGTCTAAGCTGCTCATGATCTGTCATCATGACCATGAGTAGAAGAAATTTCAAACTCAACGTTCATATTTGAATTTAATGGCTATATTTTTACCAGTTACAATCATGAGCACTCAGTCACGATCGTGAGCAGCAATTTGACAGCATTAAAGTCAAATTAATTCAATTTTATGTTTGTAAACGTTGAAGACATCATAATTCACTCCAACAACTATAATTTGAGTTGTTTATCTATATAAACAACTCTTAAAGCTCAATTGAATGATTAAGAAACTTGTTTATCATTCAAATTCTCTTAAGCATTCAATTAAGCTCTCAAATTCTCTTTTAAACAAATTCTATTTTTGTATAACTCTTGAGAGAGTTGGTGAGTGTTAGAATAGATATTCTTATTCTTCTATTTTATGGGTTTAAGAAAAAAGGAAGTGAGATTCTATTCTAAAGGAATTGGTTTAAGTGTTTAGCCATTAAAATACTTGGGCATTGGTTTTAGAGTGAGCCAAGAAACTCTTGTTTATAAGGTTGTAAGAGTGAGCCTTAAACTCTTATGTAATCTTAATCTTGTGAATAAGATTGTGGGTGATTGAAAATCCTAACTTGGGGATAGGATTGTTGAAAATCCGAACTCCTTAAATTCTTGTGTTCATCATTATTCCTTCTCAACATTCTTCTAATTCTTGCTTATTTGTTATTTTTAAGTTTTGATTTTTATTCGATAGTCCTATTCACCCCCTTAGAGCATTTTCAATAATACTGATATATACCTCATAACGCAATTCTCTTTGGTTGTGTTTGATAAAATCTAAGCGTTCTTCTTTGACACATGAAAATGCATTAATAATAAACTGCTTAAATAAATGACCACCGCGTAGTAAAGTTTTTCCCTCATCCAATCGTTGTTGTACTCTATATGAATAATATTCTCCCATTGTTACATATTTTCTTGCATTGTGATGAATAATTTGCATTTATATATTTGATATCCATCATGTATCCATCTTCTCCATATGGAAATAGAATAGGATATTGCATTGCCATTAGACACGAATGCAAAACACTAACATGTTTTAAACGATTAGTTTTATATTCAACAATAATATCTCATTTTTCATCATATAAAACTGTAGTATCCAACAATGAGACCAACAATTTCTAAAGATGAAGGAATTGAATATTGAGAACTATTGTTAGCTCTTCTATCAAGCAATTTATATTCAACAGGTAGCATATCATCTTTTTAAATCTATCTCTAGCCATGCTAAATGATTTTACAAGGACATTTACCTCGTTAAGCATTTTAATCAAATCCTCAATAATCGAACAAGTTATATTTTTAGATGAATCATCATGCAAAAATGAAGAAATTCTATTATTCGTTTCATTTTCAGTATCATATAAGTAGAATTGTGTGAATTTAGGTTTCTCGTCGTCATTTGGAAGTAATGAGCCAATCATATAATGATTTTGTCCATATATTCTAAAAACATATGGTCTGAATTTTTTATTAATTTCATAATAAATTTTTCCGCCTATCGATGAAAAAGCAAACATAAAATTATATAATCTAATGTTTTCTTTAAATTTCGAAGAAAATGCATTTCCATTAGGTGTGAGAAGATCGTCTAGGAACAGAGGAGTTTGTTGAAGCAACAAAAGTTTAATTCTGCATTTTTTTACAACAGAGTGAATAATTTTTTTTCATAATTTTTGGAATCTCTAATGCATTTTGCGTCTCAATGCAAAGCCCCACCAAAGACGCATTGTTTGTTAGGATAGCTGATGTCCGATCTTTGCAAGCAGTACTCTATAAAAAAATTTAGATATAAAGAAGTGATAAATATGTCAGGTCGTGGGAAATTAGTATTTTGACGAATAAAGAAAAACTTGTGTCTATCTTAAGAAATTAAATTAATTTTATTTCAATGAAAAATGATACCAATTTGAGAAGACATTTGCATATCAGTTGTTTGATCAAACGCATGGAAAGCAGCTGAATGACATCTTTTTGCTGATACCCTAATTCTTGAGGGTTTTCCATAGTAATCCATTATAGTGATATTATAAATGAAAATTTGCTAAAGTGCTAAAGTAAACATTTTCTTAAGAAAAATTATTTTTCTGGGAAACTTTTTTCAGTTTCTGTTAACGCATTGCTTGTAAAATGTGAACATTTAGTTACTTTTTATGAAAAACTAGCATTTGAAAATATATATCCGTTAAGAGTAATTATAAGTATCAGTCAACTATTATTTTTTTAAAAAAATAACATAACAAATACTCAATCTGTCGTTTAATTTACCTTCGACAACATTTAAATAACGAACATCAACATCAAAAAGTCATCCTTCTCCTATGAATGGTTCATCGGAAGAGTCCATCGTTGGACGACAAAAAATGCAACAAAAATAGACTAAACGCAAGCTATTATTTTATAACATATATATATATATATATATGAAGTTAGAAAAGTAAAAAAAAAAGGGACCTGAAAATGCTTGGGTTAGATCACAAGGTCACGACACGTAAGCGAAAATTACCCAAATTGTAATCTGCAAAAAAAGAAATTAGTCATGTTTAGTACAAATTATTTATCTTTTTTAAAATAAGAACATAATTCATTAAAATATTATTTATGATTTAAAAATTATTTAAAACTAAATTAACGAAAAATAGTATTTTGTTTGTATTGTTAACAAATTGTGAAATCAAAAAGTATAATTAATTAACAGATTATGGAGCAATCTTTGTGCATGACAAACTTCAAATTTTGAAATTGCATGTGAAAAACAAACATGCATGCTTTGTGGAAAAATATTTAATTGGTTAAAATAAATATTGTTTTCTTTTTTGAAAAAAATCAACTATAAATGATTTTAAAAAAGAAAAAAGTTGCATCTATAAAGTCTTGCAAAACAAAAACAATAGACAATGAATCAAATGCTAATGGCTTTTTTTTTTTTAAATCTATTTTACTTTTTTTTTTTGTTAACTATAAGAATTATTGGTGCATGCATAGAAGCTGTTATAAATATTTAGGATGAAATTTGATTATTAAGAAAGCCAATGTAAAGTCTTTATTATTATTTTTCTTAGTCGTCTTCCATAACACAGAACCACATGGCTATTGAGAAGGCAATTCTTTTCTTTTCTCCAATTTTATGAAGCAAGTTGAAGGTGATGAACATTTTTTTATTCACAAATAATTCATCTAAACATGAGATTGTTGTCTTTTTTTATTTTCTATTTACAGCTGGTCTTTTAATGACATATAAAAGAATGTGTAATTGCATTAACCATTCAACTACACTGAAAATAAGGCAGTAAAAAAATAAAATAGTAATGCAATAGAATTAAGGAAAATTAATCAATAAAAATAAATTTAATATAGTATGGAACATGGTAAATAGACAAAATAAAAAAAAATGAAACTTGAGTCATATCATGTTGTATATACATCAAAATTTGCTAAGAGCTGGTTACCCCTACAGGGTTTACACAGCAAAATAAGGAAACTAACTTATAAACTAAAAAAGGAAAAAAGCAACAAAGGCAGAAGGTGGCAGCACCTAAATAAGCAAAATGTTGGTTCTATACATATATAGCATTTCCAAAAAAAAAAAAAAACAAAACAAAAGCATCCTAAAAAAAAAAGGAAGCAAGGTACTGTCATGGCCACCTAGAACCAGCAAGAACAAAATAAAGGAAACAAAGGAAAAACAGCAAACTGCATAAGATGATTTGCACAAGCCATCATTGATCTTATCCTTTTTAGAGACTTGGTTAGTTTATAATATTTTTGCATCACAGACACATATTGACCAGAAACATGATTATAGGCTGTACGAATTGATTGTAGCTCATTATTAGTAAGATCATTGCCAAGCTTCAATAGGACTAATTTCCTATGGTTATGTTAAGATCATATATTGACTTCAAATGATCAAGGGCAGCCATGCTTGATGAATTTTTAGCATCAAGCATGGATTCAGAACTTATCCCAACCATATAGGATACATACTTATTTCCTCCATTATCTGTGTAAGGGTGGGTAGTAGACAGTACATGTAAATACAGGACCATCATTTTAGTGTTATCAAATATAGCATGGGGAAGACCCAAGCTTTCAAAACACTTTCAAGAATGGGTGCTATAGACAGCTTAATGATTGTCATTTTAAACTGTTAATATATGAAAAAAAACATGACCAATAAAGAAAGACATGAAGAAATAGATAAAAATTAAACTATAGGCAAAGCACACAACAAGCAAATGAATAAAATGAAGGACAGAGCACACTGTAAACAAAGGAAAGAAAAACAACCAGTCACGGAGAATATTTTTTTCCGTTGTTTCTTTCATGTGAGGCTATGTAGTACTGAATGGCATAACCTTTTCAGTGTAGGGCTTTTTTGTTTCATTGTAAAAAGAAATAAAAATGCAGAAAACAGAACAAAGTGCAAAATTCTTTATAACCTATTTTTCTCTACAAATAATGAACAGAACATGGAAATAAACACAAAGCAAAAGGGAGAAAAGGAAAAAAATGCATCTGGTTAGTTAGAAGGAAAGCAGATAGCTTGCATGCGAAGAACAGGGCAAGCATAACATAAAAGTGAAAAAGAAAAATAAAGTAAAATCCATTTTATGTTGTCTAAAAGTAGGACCAGTAGCAAGCAACCTACTAATGCTGTACTGGTCCTCAAAGCCCAAAAAGTAAATATGCAGAAGAGGAAAATTGCATGAACATCCAAATGTAATTTAAATGAATTTTCATGGCCAATATTTTTGTCCACCCAAACTATATAGCATGAGGGACAATGACAAAGCAAATGAAGACACTATGCAAATAATGTGGACAACAAAACAGAACACCACATTGGGTCATGAATGAGAAAAACAGCAGAAAACAAAGAGCATAAATGAAATATAGAGCAATCTGAGCATGCAGAGAAGGGAAAATAGAAGTAAATTAAATGCAATGAAAATAAAAATAAAATAAGAGCAATTTTATACAACAGAACAATGTTAAGGAACATTTAATATGCCACAGATAAATGGGTGGAAACTCACCCAGCAAACTAAGAGAAATTACTTGATGAGAATAGAAAAGTAAAAGGCAAATGTTGCAATTGCAAACAAAGACATTTATAGACTCTCCAAACCAAAGGGAAAGGGCATAGTTAAGAAACCGAACTACGAACCCGCATAGGGTTAACAACCTAGGCTTATGTCACACTGGAAATGCATTTAATGCATAGTCAGGGCCTAAATCTTCC
>CATIWM010433430.1:0-22162 GCA_949671775.1 Mallotus repandus
TATATGTATATATATATTCGTGTATATATATATATATTTATTTATTTTCACAGAGTTTAACTGGGTTTGGTAAAACCCATATTCGTTTTGGGCCTGTTCTAAGTGTATGACCCTGTAGGTTCACATAACGTTGGCAGTGGGCCTAAAATCCCTATTTAGGCCTATAAGTTATAATTGGCCTTTAGCAAGACATTATGATTACCCAAGTTATGTGAAAGCCGATAATTCGACATACCTTAATTTACAGTGTATATTGTAGTCCATTTGTCACATGATATCTTAATTGAACATAAGGCATAGTTTATGTCATCCTTATATAGTTCAATAATATTATGACTTGATTTCAAGTAGACTGAGAATGATAACTCTTTATCAATTCATTTCAGCATGGCCAAGTAATTTCCTTCTGTTTATCTTATCAAGGGGCCCATAGATATCTTACTTATATTAAATGAGGGATAAATTCATTCTCAATCACTCACATTCCTCATATAACTCATTTCATATCCAATAACATTCTATTCTATCATCCTGTTAAAGATTATGTAAGAATGTGTCAAAATATATGTGTCAAAATATAAAATACTTATGTAGAAATCCATGATGATTTTAAGGTCGAAGGACTAAAACAATATTACTGTGATGAGAATAACTTATGACAATTATCTATGTAGTATTCTCACAATGGGTCAATCCATTACATCATTTCTTTAAATAGTACTTATGAGTTGACTTAATATCTCATATTCATGATTAGTAAAACATAATCATTAGTCAACATCATACTAGTCTTAATTCATTATTATGACTAGGGATAATTTGAATAAAACTCATACTTAATCCAAGGGTTTTACTATCAAGTTACATACTTGATGACCTTAGAAAGAATTAACTATTCAACTAATTATCATAATACAAAAATGATAATAAAAGTGCATCTTTATTAATAAAATGATAAAGTCAAAACATAGTCACATATGATTGACCTAGTGCATACCACTAACAATATCTTGGTGTAGTAATCAAACATTAACAATAAGAACATGTCAAACAACAAATTTTCCTTTGGGCTAATTTATTATTCACTTGTAAAACCGAATAATCATCATATGTTTATTACCATAAATGCACATGCAATTCTATTAAATACTGACCTTCTTTTGGGCCAATCAATACTCACATAAGTTACATGTACACAACCATTTATATTTTAAAATAAATTAATTTCAACATGAGAGCTCACTTTGACGAAATGTCTCAATGAATTTATCTTAAAATATATATAACCATACCAATATTTGAATTTAAAATTGTATCCAAAATTCCTTAATTACGTAAATTGCACCAAAAAAATGTCTTTGATTGCATTACTGTAATTTTTTTAATCAAATCCACCAAAATCATATGCACATAAATATATACACACAATTCTACAAATCAATAGAAAGAACTAAAAATTGCAATATATTTTCCTTATCAATAAATATCCATATGTCCACAAAGCATAGAAGAAAATTTGCAAACGATGCTCTTTGCCAACAAATATTCATATGCATATACGTGTACACAACCGTAAATCAAAGAAATATGTTGTACCCATCATGAGTTAAACCCAACATATGTATATACAAATACATAACATGATAGAAGAACAAAACAATGTTTCATCCAAAAGCTACATCAATGTATATATATATACACACATTTACCAATCAAAACACAAACATGACAATAAAGAAAAACAACCTTTAACCAAAGTGGCGAACCACAACAGGGATCATATTATATATATATATATATAGGGATAAGGTACATTTTCACCGTTAATGTTCACCCTGATGTTCGAATATGCCCCTTAACTAATTTTAGGAACATTTAAATTGAAAATTTATGTTTTATTGTCATTCAAGCACTCCTCTAAATGGAATCAACAATGTCGTTATCTTCTCAGTAAGTAGGGCTCACATAATTGCCATTCATTAAGAATATTTGACTCTCTATCAAACTCTAATCATATAACAATGCAACAACCTCCACCCGATTTTCGTAGACCTAAATTTCATAGTGCTAAATTTTTTTCAGGCAATTCTCTCTCAAAAAAAAAAAAATTCTTTCAGGCAATTCATCAAACAAACTCAAAGCCAAATAATCAAGTCCCATATGCATATAAAGACCTACAAGTGAACTACCGGTGTACAAATTAAAACTAACCCCAAAACTTAATAAGTCTGTAGTGAACTTGAATTCCTTAAAAACCCAGAATTATTACAGATACTTAAAAAAGAAGAAAATGTTCATAAATTTCAAAAAATTATAGATAACAACATCCCTTATAAGTATTTTAACAAACAACTTGAGTGCATTGCCTGATCGCTTAGATTTGATCAAGTTATTAATTAATTGTCTTGTTCCCGGTGCAAATGACATCATGTGGATTGAGTTCACAGTAGGAGTCCAAGAGTAATGCATTGGTGGAGTATCTAACACTGGTACCCAACAAGATTTCAAAACAAGAAAAAAGAAGAATTTTGCATCATGTGAGGCAAAACTGGAACTTTCAAATGAAAAAATGCATACTTTTTTGCAAGCTCTATGATAAGATGCACTTATTTGCTTAGCAAGTCAATCAATAACAACTCAGATGATTCCCGTACTTTTCTTCGATCCAAGACTCCACCCACCAATGCACTTCTTGTTAATTGGCCAGGAACACATCCATCAAATGCCATCTAATCAATAATGTGAGTAGTTTTATGTAGGTCCCCTTTATTACAAAACATTTCACTAAAGAATCGAAAGTCTTAATTTCAACAGAGATACCTCTAGTACGCATACTTAGGTACAATTTAAAGGCTCAATTCCAATCACTACCAGAACAAAGGCTTTCAACTACAATATTATTGGCCCTAACACCAGGCTAATCTATTTGGTGAGATCCCTATGAGTACCATCTATTTGAGGAAGTTTGCGGCCTCTTGAAACTTAAAAATTTCATAGAATCCATCTATGATCTTCCTGTACAGCCCTGCATCAGGTTTTATACCCTAAAGCTTCCTCTTGTCAAGCATCTTTACAACCATAAGAAGTTTCCCTTTTTTTTTATAAAAGCCATTAATTAAAATACAGTAAGTTATCAAATAAGGATCATTGTGCGTCCTAGTCAAAGTGTGATGTAAGGACATGAGTTGAACAACTTTCCATATAATTCCTTTTTCCCAATCTCTAGCCATTATTTAAACTCTTAAGCTATCTGAAGAGTTTACAGCTAGCGGAGAAGGTGCAAGCACCAGATCTGAAACCAGAGGTGATGGCGGAGATGAGATAGGAGAACCTGAGGGAGAAAGGAGTGGAGATTCAATAATGTTAGTGGAAGGAGGGGGAGAGGGAGAGGGAGATAGAGGAGAGAGAAGCGGTGAATGAGGTTGTAGTTAGGGCGAAGGAGAAGGAAAAAAAGAATCCAACGGTGGAGACAGTGGTGATTAAGAGGCGGAAGGAGAGAAGAAGAATGCAGACAAACAGAGTAGGGAAAAGAAAGCAGAGAATGTGGTGATATGGCAAATCATATGGCCCACTAACAGTTTATTTAACAGCTCTATTAATAGAGGGGCATGAATATCAATAAAACTTAATTTTTGAGTATAATTGAGCCAAAAATTAGTTTAGGTGCATATGTGAGCCTGTGGGTATACTTAAGGGGCGAAAATGTATCTTATCCCTGTATGTATATATATATATATATATATATATCGACACCATCACATTTGCTGAAAAAAGCGGAAGAATAACGAAGCACAAACTGTACCCATATAAACCCGAAAACCAAACATATATATACATGAATAATAAAATGAAAAATTCATGTATATACACATATATTCAACAAACTTTTTACATAATTTTATTAAACCATATTTAATATATAATTCAATAAAATTATGTATACCCAAAAACAAATTCATCAAATAGACAATAAAATATTTCTAATGATTCAACTTGAGTGGCCCTGATACCACTTGTTGGGAAAATTCCCAAATTGAATGAAACCCTAAAACCTAATCTCATGTTAAATCAATAGAAATCATAATATCAGAAGCAAAAGTGTACTTGAATCCATAGATTAATCACCTTAGAGATGTGCGGCTAGCCTTCTAGGTCAGTATGTTTTTCAAGAGAAAGCTTTTAGGTTTTCTCTCTGCATTCTCTCTAGTGATGAGATTTAAAAAGAAACAGGATGTAATAACAATACGTATGACCTAGGGAACCATGAAATAGAAATTACATATTATTATCTACACATCAAGGGCTCCACACCCTTTAGATACATTAAAGCCCAAATTAACTAAACTCGAATGATCACTTTTAAATGGGCTCCTCATATATGACAGTCCGCAATGCATAATCATTCACATGTAAGCCCAAAGTTGGATTAAGGATCCAACATCATATATATAAATGTAATGGGAGTAGGAGAAGATAGGCAACATTACTAAACAATTTTTATTTATTATTGTATAAAAATTGGATAATTTACTAATAAAAAGTAAATTAAATTAATTAAATTATATTCTAGTTTATTTTATTTTTTTGAACGATTCTAATTTAATTGAAAGTATGTTTTCTATTCTAATTAGGTAAACTTCTATTTTAACACTAAGATAAAATTCAATTTAATTAAATATAATTTTATTTTAATTGAAAGTCTATTTTTTTGTTTTAATTAGGTTAGATTCTATTTTATTTCTAATAACTTCTATTTTATTTCTAATAAAAATTAAATTAATTAAAATTTTAGCAGTAATTTTATTAAAAATAATTTTCTATTCTAATTAGATTACTTCTATTTTATCTAAATCAAATTAGTTAATATAATTTTATAAGTCTTATTAAATTAAATTTAATAATTAAATAATTAAAATCAAAATTTAAATATTTTGTAAAATAATTAATTATGAAAAATATTTATTCTAAAAATGTTGAGTGAGTTTTGTATAATTATTTACATAATATAATCTTATAAGTCTTATTAAAGTAAATCTAATAAGCAAATAATTAAAGTCAAAATTAACATTTTATAAAATAATTAATTACAAAAAATAATGTCATTGAAATATTGAGAAAATGTTATATTATTATTTAAATAGAAAATTTATTAAGAATGTGTTGGTGTATTTTTTGACGAACCGGGTTTGATTTAATATGAGCGTGTTGGAGAAATAACTTCCTTAAAAATAAAAACTTGATTTCTTTTAGAAAATATGGATTCTCAAGCGCCTTTACCACAATTTACTTGAATCCTAATGATAATTTTTGTAAGTTTGATAGTTTAATATAAATAGAAAAGTTTGTAAGAATTCGACTGTATTAAAGAGCATAAAATTTTGAAACAAGAAAGTATCTCTAAACGTAAACAAATAAGAAAATTAGGTAATATATACTCTGAAAATATTGAAAAGGTTTGCTGTAAAGATATGCCTAAAGTTTATTGCTATGTATTATGATGATTGGCTGCATTTTTTTTTGTTATTTCTTGCTCTGATATCCAAATTCACCATCAATCTTCTTCAATTAAATCTATTAGCTACTTGTCATTAACTCCTTAATTTCTCAACTCTATAATATAATTCCAAAAACTTCATGCATATTCTACCTTAGCATTTCAATCCTTATCTCCTCAACTATAACATTAATTCTAGAAAATTCCAGAAGCTTTTAATTCCTTCATCCTCAAGACCATCTATGTGTTGGGCTTTGAAATTAATCATGGGCTAGCAAAATTTTTTGGATATGGGTACAAACGATGCCCCCATATATAATTAGTTTGGGCCATGTCATTTTCCAGTCTTTTGAATTTCAAAATACCATTTCTCTACACTTTCTTCTTCCAATTATTCATAGAGCTCATCTTCAAATTTCAGTTTCTCCACAAATTTGCTTACCTATAGCCTTGTCTCTCCATAAATCACAAAACTCATTCAAATCTCTACCATCTCATTTTTTTCCACCAAAATATATTACTTCCTCTACAAAATAGCTCACTTATTCTTCTTCCAAATTCAAATTCATTCACAAATTCACTTTATCCATCACTCAAATCCTTCAAAAATTAAAAAACTTAATTCAATTTTTTTAACTTCTTCAATATACCAAGAAACCCAAACACATCTCCATTTTGATTTTTTAATTTTCCAAATCAACTTCACCTTCTCCTTTTCTCTCAAAAATAACACACAAACTCTTCTTCCAAATCTTGATTCTTCCATAATTTACTTACCCATCACTTACTTTCTTTAAAAATCAAAAGGTCCATATCAATTTCTCTAATGTCTTTAAGATATGAAAAACTCAAGGCAAGCAAAAATTCCAAATCTAATTTCTCTACTTACCAAAACACTTCATCTCTTTTTTTTTTTATTATCGTCCACCAATAACAATTTGCCACTACCCCTCTGTTGCTTTGCTCACTACCACAACTAGAGGTTTAAGTTGCCACCCATCACAAAACCAACACCCATCGTGCTCAAGCCATTGCTCACCTCCTTTTTGTTATTTTTGCAAAATGGGAATTTATTAGGTAGTTACTTCATCACCAACACTTCTTAAGATTGCATTGTCATCACCACTACTGACTCACCAAGCCTACCATTGAGAATGATTTTAAAGAACTTCCTCAAACTAAATTCACTTCCACTAAATTTTATTTCAAAAAGCATTATAGATAAGGTAAAATCTTTGAGTTGTCTATTTTTAATTTATATTGAGAATTTGATGATTTTTTTGTGAATTTGGCTAAGATAATGGTGGTGATTAGATTTATGCTTGATGTTTAAAACATCACATTATTATATCTTCCTTTTTCCACTTAAGATTTTATGTTTCTAAATATGTGATGGTGATGACTGTTGAGTTGAGAATGGTTGTTGTCATTTGTTGCTTGAGGAATCACGTATTTGAATTGAAATTGCTTGAAGAATTGCTTATTAGCCATGATCCGTAAACTATTTTGATGCTAATTCGATGAGAATAGGTTAAAATGAGCAAGATCCTTAACTTGCATTATTGACATTATTCCTCATGCACTTGCACCATAGTTTGGACTTTAATTCTTGCCTCATTGTTAAAGTTTATTAATTTTATGGATTAACAAAATTATTAATGCATTGCATATTAGAATTCCTCAAGCAAATCTAAACTTTAAGTTTATTTTAAAAATAAATTGCGAAAATGACTCTTTTATGCAGTTTACTTAATAATGCATTTTTTTAATTGGCAAGGATGCCATGAATTTTTTAAAAATTTTAGCTTGACAGGAATAAACAGAAATAACGTTTTTTTTTGTTAATTTTAGCTTAAACTTTTAACTTTGTAACTTTGGCTTAAACAACCAATTTTATTAAAAATTTAGTTTAAATGTCTTCAAACAATTTTTAACCAATTTGATTTTCAATTGATTCTAAATAAATATTAAAATGGTTAATATTTTAAATTCATATATCTCAGGCCATCAAATGTTACTTGAAATGGTCATTCCACTTGCTGATCTTACGAACCTTTTACAATTTGAATCTTTGACTACTCTAAAATTCTTACCAAATTTTTTGTGCATTAAGTTATTATTTGTGTACTTCATGTTTATTTTGGTAATACAAGAACCATAACCAAAATTATTTGCCAACTTCACTTGATAGACCCCTTGAGGATTTAATAAATTTACCTCAACTTGATTGTTAAAGCAATAATAACAAATTTTGTAAAGCTTATAAGAAAAATTTTATGGCTCTATAAAGCACTTTGGTATAAATACCAAGTTTAATTACTTATTTCCATTTTTTTTAAATTCTTTTTAGCATGCAACATTTATTGGTTTTGGCTATTTGAATTGCTTAAATATGTTTTTTTTTTTTCATTTTTCTCCATCTTAACTTTCAGGTTATTTTTTCTTCAAAAAAAAAAAACTTTCAGGTTAATTTGCATTTTTTATAATTTTGCCCCATTTAGTCAAAACTAACTTGTAAAATGCTCTAGTGTCATAATTAATTGATGAATCTCTCGAGGATTGCCCACAAATATTTCCATTCATGCCAAATTCATCTCATTTTTTGTATCGCATTCATCTTGCTTTATTTTTTTTAGACTTTCATGTCAAACAAAAAATAACATGATTTTTTGCTTAATTTTTGCTAAATCAGCTTCATTTCCTCAAGGTTATTTCAAGAGCAAAAATTTATTTTGCTTGATGTATGGCCCAAAACATGAAAACATGAAAAGTTTTCGAGATAACAGGCATCATACCTCAAAACATGAAAAGTTTTCTTTACGGATATGGATTGAGAAATTCATAAGGAATAAGGATTCCATCATGCAATGCCTATATAAAAAGGAATAATTCGAATATTTAAGGAAATAATAAATACTTTTGAAGGTTGAAACAAGATTTTAAGGTGGCAAACAAGAGTTAAAGATTCAAGTGCAATTATTCCAAATGAATTTTTCTTATTCTTCTTCAATCTCTTGTTTATTTATTATATGCTTGTAATCTTTACATGTGCCATTAAAGTCATGAGTGGCTAAACATCTTTTTAGGATTTAGAATTGGATTAGCTTTCTAGGTTGTGATTAAACATAATTTCTAGTTATTATATTGATTTTCAATTAATTCTATGAGTTGTGATTTAATTTCTTACTTTCAATATTGGATCTGATTGATTGCATATTTATAGGTAAATTAACCAATGAGAGTTAGGTGATTTGTTAGCTTAAAACTTATAGGACTTAGACCACTTGACCACGGAAGTAAGCATGCTCTTCGGGGATATAATAATTGTTAAGGAACTTAATAAATTTTGATTAACCTTTAACCATGGAATTAGGTTTGATTTTAATCTTAATTTATTTTAATTGAACTTGGGAAAGGCATTAAGTAGATTAGAACGATTACTTTTAACTAAAATAAAGAATTATAATAACTGAGATACTGCTCATGATAGATCTAGAATGGTGAAACAATTTTTAAACTATAAGTTTGAATTAATTATTTTTCATTTAGATATTAGTTATTTAAGAATTTCATTAGCTTTAGTTAATCACCTTTTTAATTTTATTTGCTAACTAGGAAATTAAGTAAGGAAAATTAGTAATTCATATTCAATCCTCGTGGGAATGACACTTTTTGTACTACAATTCATGATTTGTGCACTTGCGGGTTTTAAGCACAACTCTTGATTAGGAGGCAGTACTTAACCACCTCTTTGTTCAAACTTAGCATTTGCCAAAACAAGTTGAGATTATGTTGTGCTAGGCAAGAAAGAACCAAATTTCCTTAGGTCATGATGGCCAGTAGCTTCATGTGAGGAAGAGACAATAATGGAGTCATTACATAGGATTACAGCTTAACCGGTGAAGGCAGCGATGATGCTTTCAGGCTTGCTTGTGCTTGTGTCCTCGTGTGATGCAACAATGATAACATTTGATGGAAGGGTGGCAATGTCGGCTTGGGGGGATGGTGCTTCGATGGTGAATAGGGGAGTAATGACAATAAGATGGGGATAATGGTGACCATTTATGGTGGTGGCCAACAGTGGTAGTGAAAAAGGAAGAGAAAAATCGAGTAAAAAAATATTTAGGATTTTTGCTTACCTTGATATCTTTAAAAAATTAGAAAATTTGATATGGTTATCAAGATTTTGGAGGATTTATACTTTGGATAATCAAATAGGATGAAGAATTTGAGGGTGGAGAGATTTTATGAGCTTCAGAGATTTTGATATTAAAAACAATCAGTAGTAGAAGATGAAAAAGATGCCATGGGACATTGAAATCTTGAAAAGAAGATAAAAATTTACTTAATTTTTATGATTTTTTAAGAAAGTAACAGATAGGTAAAATGAATTTGTGAATGAATTTTAAATTACAAAAAGAATTGGTGAGCTATTTTGGAGAGGATGTAAGAGATTTTGGTGAAAAAAAATGAGATGGTAGATATTTGAATGGATTTTGTGATTTTTTGAGAGATATGACTATGGGTAAGTAAATTTGTGGAGGAATTAAAATTTAAAGATGAGCTCTATACATAAATGGAAGAAGAAAGAGTAAAGAAATGGGTATTTTAAAATTAAAAAAGGGAAGAAGATGGAAAATGAGGAAAAAATTTTCATTTATGGACATAAATCCATATAATTAGTTTGGACTTCGCCCAAACTAATTATATGGGGGCATTGTTTGTACCTAAATCTAAAACTTTAGATAGCCCATGATTAATTTTAAAGTCCAGCCCATATACAATTTTGAGGAAGAAGACATAAGAATTTTCTAGAAGTTGTTTGAACAAACTAAGGAAGAATTACATTCATTTCTGGAATCTTTGAGGAATTAAGGTGCTAAGTAATATATAAGGCTTGGAGCTGAGGAGAGAATGTAATGAAGATTCTTAAATTTGTTGAGAAACTAAGGAGTTAAGGAAGGATTAATTTGCAAGCAAAGTGATTTGTGAGTAAAAGATTAATAATGAAAACTAAATAATAGTTATAGTTAATTGATTAAACCTTATAGAGTTTGAGTATAAAAATAAGAAGAAAGAGCAGTAGAAGGACATACTCATCACCAATAATAGCATAAATCTATCAACACATCTCTATAGAAAACAATTAAAATATTTCCAATTTTCAATTGTTCAAAGTTTATAGCTTTCATGTTTTATTTAATCAGATCCTCAAATACTTTTTTATTATAAATTTCCAATTCTTTAGTATAGCTAAATTACACAAATTGTTTGTTTACATTATACTATTAAAATTTCAAATCTCATTGGAATTCGAGAAAATTGCAATGAAGGAGTTCATGAATCCACATTGTCTAAATAGAAGTCAAGTTTTACTTTGAGGAAACAATCCTTTAGCATAGTTGCGCATTGAACCGAATCCAGTTCACCAAAAAAATACAGCAACATTTACTTAGTTACCTACAACCACCTCCACAAGATATTTACTTTGCACTTGCTCAATCATTTTCTTTTTTAGCACCTAATTCATACAATTGTATCTATAATTCATTAAAATATTGAGCTTATATGCTGTCTGAATCATGCAAGCACCAAGTGATATGCAATCTATGCTATTAAACTCAATTCTACAAATCTAGTTCAATTATTATAAAGAGGCAATTTTCATGGCTAACTTTGAATAATTGCTGAAAGTTATAAAAAAAACTTTAAAGCTCAAATTTTTTATACACTCTTAGTATATGTGTCTAGTATGTGTTGTGAAAATTCCACCTTAATTGAATAACTACAAAGAGGGTTATAAATGGATGAATACAACTAGCTCAAGAATCCTGCCAAATTGAGCAATAAAAGAGTTGCTCTTCTATCAACTTAGAGACATAATCAGCTCAAACCTAAAATTTAAGAGTTTAACTTTTTAAAGTTTTTATAGAAATAAATTGTGCCTATTTTGGAGTTTCCTAGCTCAAGATATGATAAAAATACCAATCATAAAAATTTAGGAAATCTAACCCCATAAATTGCAGCTTATGAATTCTAACTCAAATCAACCAAAACACATAAATTACTTACCAAATGAATCTCTAGAGCCTTTAGAAATGAAGATTATGGCTTGGAAATAATTTTAGACCTTCAAATTCTACTTGCAAAACCAACTTCAACTTGTGGAATTTAGTAATTCTCTTTCTAATCCACCCTTTTTTCAGCAAATGTGTGTTTGTTTGTTTTTTTTTAACATATATGCATATATAACTAGGAGAATGATTTTAGATAGTTTTAGACCTATTTAAGATAAACTAAATTGTAAAATATCCCTTTAGGCCCTTAATGAAATGTTTGTCTTACCTATTAATCCTCAAACTTTTAATTGTTCCATTCTAAGCCAATTCTTCATTTCAATTAAATCCCTCTATAACTATATCTAGATACACTTAATCATACGTTGATTTAATGAAGGTACTATATGCAAATGTAATGCATAATGAATGAATGTTTACTTAGGGTAAGGGCATGACAATCTAATAATTTTTAACTTTAATTGTATAAAGATACATATGTGTAATAAAGAAAGACTCGTTCATTTTTAAATATTTAAAGTCAAATTTATTTATATGTGTAGAATTATTTTTATAAAGTAAGACACTAATTTGATTCAACCCAGATAGGATTGCTTTTGGTTTGACCCAAATTCATGTGTACTATATGCAAATGTAATGCATAATAAATGAATGTTTACTTAGGGTAAGGGCATGACAATCTAATAATTTTTAACTTTATTGTATAAAGGCACATATGCGTAATAAAGAAAGACTCATTCTTTTTTTTTAAAAAAAATATTTAAAGTCAAATTTATTTATATGTGTAGAAATTTTTTTTAAAGTAACACACTAAATCGATTCAACCCAGATAGGATTGTCTCGAGTTATTGTCTGCTTTGGCGGCTTGTGAGGTATAGTCCTCTTTGGTTTAGAGGACCCCATAAACCCTAAAGTTTTGTCTTTTAATGGAATATATATATATATATATATATATATATATGGAGAGGGAAAATTTGACCTTATAAGGACCCAAATCTCTCGTCTCTATAAAATATTAGGTGCATCATCGCAACTATTGAACAAGGGAACAAACCAAGAAAGAGTACATCATTATAGAACATTGTCTAGCTGCACTAATTACTTCTGCCATCTCAAACTTTTAGTTTATTCTGCATTAATGTTTGATAGATAGAGATATGCCAGCTAAAGCATCTCATATTCCTAGCTCTGTATCCATGTACTTGAATTAAGTAATTGGGAGTTGCAATACTTCATTTGTTTCCTACATCTTATTCCATTAAAACCCTATAAGAAAAAAAGACTATAAATTCCCATAACTCGGGTGATTTTCGAAGCCAAAGTCGTTCTATGGAATTCATCGTATCTTCAGTACTTGCAATTTCCATAGCCTGGAGTATGAAGGGAAAGAAAAATAAGAATAATGAGACCTTAAGCAAAAAAAAAAATCAAAATAACGATCCTATAAATCATAAAATTTTGATATGAAATATGGAGAATGTTTTACCATTTCTGTTACTAGAGTATTTTCATGAAGTGTATCTAAAAAACAAGAATTAAACTAAAACGTACTTGGATCCACGCTGCTGATTGCCCCAGTCTGTTCGAAATCGCAATCATAATCATTCCTTCCGTTGGCTTGATAGTAAGCGTTCATGGCAAATGCTGCATGTGCTCTAACTGTATTAGGGAGGAAGCACTCGCCACCTTCTTGAATAGGGCCACACTCCACCCCCAACCCACACACATAATCAATGTTTCTTTGCAGAGACTCTGTATCTGCTCCTGTTTTGGGAAGGCACCACCTTTTTCCCTCAGGCTCCACAATCACCGGGGGTGAAACCACTGGCTCCGGGGCGGCGTTCCTTGGAATTGACGAACTAGCCTGCCAAGATCAAATTTAAGAACAATAATTGGTCAAATGAAGGTTGGTCGACCGGAAGACGGCATCAGCATGCTCTCTCTACCACATATTAGAAGGCTCGTTAATGTGATATAGAGGACTAGCATATGTCGTCTTTCAATTTTCGTAGAGCAATCATGTGTAAAACACATATTAAAGCTAAATGACTAATTAATTAACAAAGCATAGTTTCACCATGATTGTTAACAATTAGAAGGCCGATTGTAACGACTAACAAATATGTAACATGGTGGTTTTTGGCTGCGGCAGCTACCGTTGGCCGGAGGATTCCAATATCATACACTGGAGTCATATCTGGCCGGAACAATCCGAAATTTCGCTCACATGGAGGTCCAGGTTTGAGATCTTCATTAAAAAGTGCGAAAATGTATGTCTCGAATGTCCGGTTTGGCATCAAAGGTGTGCCAGCACCAGATGTTACATGTTTCATGAGATTTCCGTTGTATTGAGCAGCGCTTTCTGCATCTACACCAATCTGTGATGAATCTCCCTTAGATGGCCATCCGGTTTCGGCAATGACTATATCAATGTCAGTAAAACCAAGGAGTTTGATTGCTGAAAAGACTGCATCAAGCTGCCCGTCTAACATGTTTGTGTACATAAGTTTAGTGTTGTCATCCATCACTCCAGAATTAGGCCTAAATAGTGCATAATCGAGAGTTTCAGCAGAAAATCCGAAGAATGGATATGGGTTGATCATGAAAGGTGAATGGGTTTCTCTATGGAAGCTGAGCAATGGTTTAAGCACATGAATATCATAGCCTTGTCGAAATTTTCCGGTGGATGGGGGGCTTGAAGTTGAGAGAATGCCTAACGAATGAGGGGTAGAAACTTTGATTTTGCGGTCTAATGATGCTTCGACAAGGGCTGTATGGAGAGTTTGCATTGCTGGAACAAGGCTTGCAACTAGCAATTTGTTTGCAGTTGACAACACCTCATTTCCAACTAAAATTCGGATGATATTCGTAGCAGGTACATAAGGTTGGACATTGGATTTTAACCATTCTTGGGCAATGTTTAGCTTAGTAAGGTGGGGGATTTGATCATTAGGGACAGTGACTGTAACTTCAATCCCAGTGTGGGCAAATGCTTGTAATATTTCTCTATTGGCATCGAAAAGCCTAACACGATTGACAATGGTGGATTCGACAAGAAACTTTGCAACTTCTGGTGGTGGAGGGAGGTTGCTTGCCACTGTACCATAATTCACGCCAATAGAACTTTCGACACCTAATTTGTTTTTAAAAAAATAGCATCATAGATAAGCAATTATTACACATATAATTATCTGCTTTTTTAACAAATAAAAAATATCATTTTTCCAATGCACGAGGCTTTTTGCGTTGCCAGGATTGAAGGAAAGTCTCGTCTTGCATGCATATATACATGTACATATAATAATTGTATGAAATTTATGTGCCAACGAATGCTAATGCTATATGATGGAGATGAGTATACTGCAATACCTGTTATTGTAGTTGATTCATGCAACAACATTGCTGCAACTATTGAAGCACAGAAAGCAACAAAGTCTTTCTTCATGATTATGTTGATTGGGAAGTATAGGATAGATGGGCTTTTGGGTAGTTAGGTGAAGATTGAGAATAGTGACAGATTATTGTAGTCAAGTCATGCTTCAAGAAGTGAATTTAGAGATACCTTTCTTTGATAGTAGGGGACTTCTTTATGCTGTAAGAGAAACTTTGTTCTATTTGCATGCTTTAGAGTTTAGATGGACCTTTGAATTTTTTAACTTTGCCTTTGAATCTCTTTTATCAGCATTTCTTTTCTTTGGAAAGAAACTGAGTTTAAGCTACTCCAGAATAGCTTTTATTCTTGTTGTTCAAAGTAAAAGTAACAGTGAAGCTGCAACAAGTTTGGATTTAACATTAATTTTTTTTTAAAAAAAAAAAAAGCATTGGGAGGAATGCTAATTCCAGAAAAAAAAAATTTTTGATAAAACAGAAATTATCCATTTAATTAGACAGACAAGAGGAATAATCTTTTCTTGCATGGTGGACAAGGAATGGCAACAATAAAGGCTATTCAATCGTTTACATGGAAATCTTTAATCATTCTTTAGAAATATATATATATATATATATATTCATTAAAACAAAAGATTACAAGTATTTCTAGATCTTGTTCAGAGAGAACAATATATATATATTAAAACAAAAGATCTAGAAATACTAGTAATCTTTTGTTTTAATGAATATATCTATATATATATATAGATATATTCATTAAAACAAAAGATTACAACACTTGTTCTCTCTAAACAGGATCTAGAAATACTAGATGAACATTAAAAATAGATCCAGTAATGGTTAGAACAGAATTATGTTTTGTCAACCAGTCAGCAACCTGATTAGCAGTTCTTCTAATATGTTGGAAACATATGTTTTGGTGAGAGAAACAAATCTAGCAATTTGTTGCCCTACATCGACCTCCCATGGCCAAACCTCTGTAAGAGCTGAACAAAGATTAATGGCAGATGAGCAATCTGATTCAATGATAAAATTTCTGTTAAGATGTTTAGCTGCAAAGGCTACCGCTTCTCGAATAGCTAATAATTCAGCATGCAAAGGAGATTGACTATTCAGATACTTAAAATTAAAATGAACGATAGAACCTCTATAATCTCCGCAAATGTAAGCCACACAACACTTCTTATTTGATTTAGAGAAGGAAGCATCACAATTTACCTTCCATATTGCCTCAGCTGGAGCCACCCACATACTCACCCTGCGATTAGTATTATTACTTGAGAGTTGATATTCCTGCATCTGATTTAGGCCAGCTGATGACAAATCACCTTTCTTAAGAAATATAACTGATTACCACCAACTTTTGACCTTCTCCATGGTTGCCCTTGGATCTTTAATGACTCCATTGAATTATTTTAAATTCTTGGACTTCCAAATATTCTAGCAGAGGTCTGCTACTAGCCTCAATAGATCGAAATTATCACTTTCATCCAAAAGCTTCTTAGTTACCATCCACCATTGATTAAAGGATTGAAAGCCATAATTAAAAGGTGCATAATTTAACGGACTAGCATACCAAATGCGCTTTAAGAACTAGCAAAGAAACAGAACGTGCTCAAGGGTTTCTGATTCCGTTCCACACCTGCTACATTTGGTGTCCACCTTACACCCTCTACGGTTCAAAGCCTCATTGGTTGCTATTACATTCTAAGAACAACGCCACAAAAACACATTCACCTTAGGGGGAATGTTAAGGTTCCAAATAGACTTCCAAACTTCAGCATTGGTCTCGAAATTCCCAGCTCTGGGATGACTTTGATTCATGCCTCTAGCCATTTGTTTTAGCGTCTTGGAGGCCAACTTTATTGAATACAAGCCTTTTTTTTATCGAAGTGCCATAGATTCGGTCCCTAAATCTAATTGCACTGGAATCTTTTTGATGGCTTCCTGCTCCTGAAATGAGAATAATTAGTTCAGCAGCTAATTATCCTATTCTCCAGTTTCACTCCGCACCAGATCCTTTGCCATGTGAATATGTACTCCATTAGGTCTTGGTGATGAAATTCTGAATTTCGAAAGAGTGGGGACCCAAGGATCTGTCCAGATACCAATGCAATTAACAGACCTCACTTACCATCTACCCCCTTCTTTTAACACTTCCCTTCCTTTAAGTAGACTCGTCCAGACCTAAGAAGCTTTGCTGCCTTGTTTAGCTTCCTTGAAAGAAGAAAAAAGATAATAAATTCCCTTAAGGATTTTTGCCCATAACATCTTTGGGTGTTGTATATGGCGCCAACCCATTTTGCCTAGCAAAGCATCATTAAAAATCTCCAGTTCATGAAACCCCATCCCCCCATTCCTTTTGATATCTGTTAACACCCCCTAATTGATCCAGTGCATTCTTTTGGAGTTAGTGTCTTGGCTCCACCATAATCTCCTCATGTATTTCTCTATATGTTGTGTAATACCCATTGGAAGTTTAAATACAAATATAATAAAGGCAGGGGCTTTCACCATTATCTCTCTGTCCACCAGAGTAAGAAATTTCGTCCTCCAAGATTGAATTCTATTGGAAGTCCGTTGAAGCAAAAGCTAAATAAGTTCTTCTTAGTTTGTTCCCATTGTAATGCCATGCCCAGATACTTTGAAGTATAATTAGATTCATTAGCACCAAAAGCATCACAAACGTACCTCTTCATACCCAGATTAACTGCCTTATTGAACATGATTTCTGATTTGTTGAAGTTTATTCTCTAACCTATGGCCTTAATGTACTTCCTTACAATGGCTTGGAAGGTCTGGATTTCTTGAGCTATGGCTTCTTTGTATAATACTGTATCATTGACAAATTATGAATGAGTGATGGATAGGTAGTGTCTGGTTATTCGAATGCCTTTGATAGCCCCTTGTTGTTGCTCTTTAATGATTATCCTAGACAAGTACTCAACAAGCAAAATGAAAAGATAGGGGGAAAGAGGATCTCCCTATCTGATACCCTTTTTGGTGAGAAAGATCTTGAGACAGTACCGTTAATAGAGAGAGCAAATTCCACCGTTTGAACACAATTCATCACCAAGTTGACCCATTCTTCTTGAAAGCCAAAATGAAGTAAAATAAACCTGAGAGCTTCCCAGCTGACATTATCATATGCCTTCACCATGTTAAGCTTCAGAGGGAAAAAACATTTCTTCCTTTCAATCACATTCTCAAAGCGTGAACAAGTTCATGGTTTATTATTATATTTTCCTGGATATTTCTACCACTTACAAATCCAGTTTGGTGAGGAGAGATCAGTTGGGGAGCCATCTCTTTAATCTGTTAGAGATTACCTTAGATATGATTTTGTAGCTGAAATTACAGCACCTAATTGGACGAAATTCATCAAAAGTTTTCGAATGTTTGATCTTTAGTATCAGCACAACTATAGTTTTATTGAGTCCTGGGGCACAATTATAGTTTTACTGAGGCCTGGGGGTAAACTTCCAGAGTGGAAAAAAAAAAACTCTAACAATCTGTGCCACGTCTTCCTTCACCACATCCTAGTGATTTTGATAAAATATGACAGGGAAACTGTCTGGACCTGTAAAATGTTCCACCAGACTAACATCTTTCATTAAATCAGAATTGATCTCCTTAGTCACCAATCTTGGCTTGACTAAAGAGAGATTCTCCTCAAAGTGGATTGGTTTCCACTGAAACAGACGTGTAAAATGTTCCACTACCTTTTCTTTGATTCTGCTTTCATTTACTATGTAGCACGGAAACGAAAAACGGAAAAACGGAAAAACGGAAAAACGTGAAAATTGATAGAGCGAAATTTCATTTTCTAAAATATAGAAAATGAAAATGTGGGGGAAAACGTGTAAATAATAAAAATATAAAGGTATACAAATAAATATTAAAAATATACAAATATATATAAATATAGTTTATACATATAAATCTTGAAAATTTTTATCGATTCTATCAAGTAAAAGTATAATTATAGAAATTATTTTGTTTAATTAAGAAAAATATAAAAATTATTTTTTAAATTGTCTGCTTTCTTATTTAGAAAAATACTAAAGAAATATATTTTTCAAGTTGGAAACGTGTTTCCTAATTTTTTATATTTACAGAAACAGCCCCAAAACGTTTCCGATGAGTTTCCGAAAGTTTCCGATACGGAAACGTTTCCGAAATGTGGAAACGCCTATTCGGAGAAGTTTCCGTGCATCATAGTTCATTTATAATCCATGGGTCTTCTCCAATTCTAATTCTGCTAATTTGATTTTGTTGTCTTCTTTGTATGGTTGTGATGTGGAAAAATTTAGAGTTACGATCACCTTCTTGAAGCCATTTCACATGAGCTCTTTGCTTCCAATACATCTCTTCTTATTTCCATAAAGTGTTTATTTGCAATTGAATACCCTACATCTCAATTTGTTCTTAGCCGTCTAAATTCCCAGTCATAATTTCATCAACTCTATTTTCCATCACATTTGATTGTCCATTTGAACCCCTGTTTCTCAAGTACACCAATTGATAAGATCTTGTCTTAATTGATTCAACTTCATTTGGAATTAAAGATTGGATGTATTTTGATCCAAGTCCTCTTCATCTTCCCATTTCGCTTTATACAAGAATCTTATTCTTCCTTTGGGTTTGGGAGGTTTAATAATAAAGATCACTGGTCTATGGTCTGATCCCAAAATATGCTCATGTATAACCCTCACAAAAGCATACTTGATTCTCTATTGAGGATTTACCAAGGCCCTATCTAAACGAGCTTGAATGTTTCGATCACCCATTTGCCTATTGTTCCATGTAAAATTGCCACCTTGATATCCAAGATACACTAGAGAACAGTCATCAATCAAACCCCAGAAATACCTAGTTTGAGAGTAGTAGGTTGTATTGCCTCCCCTCTTCTCATCTGGATTTATACAAGCATTGAAATCACTAATTAAAAGTCAAGGGACTGAGTGACCCATGTTCAAAGCTCGAATTGCTTCCCATACTTCCTTCATTCTTTCCTTCTTAGGATGAACATAATGATGGGTCCCTCCTAGTAGAGTGGAGCCCACATTTGAAAAGTTTTAAAAAAAAAAGTCAAAAATGGTTGCACCGAACTCCGTGCTGCCATAAAAGAAAAAAAATTATCAATTTTTTTTTTTGTTTCTTTTGCATTCTGTGGCCTATATAAAGGCCTTGCACATGGGAGAAGAAGTATAAGAGAGCCACAAGCAAAACAAGAAAAAGGAGAGGAAGCTTGTGAGGAAAAATTAAGTGAGTCCAAAGTATTTTTACTTTGATGAGAGTGAGAGAGTTTTATGGGTTTGAGAATTTTTTCTCAAAGGGTGAGTGACAAAATAGTGAGGAAATTATTTTTAGGGTGTGGGAAACACTTTGAGTGCCACTATTTTGGTGAGATCTCTTTTATTGTATACCTCTAGTGTTAATCTAGAGAAGACTCTCTCTTGTACCTACTAATTTTATAGTGGAACAAATTTTCGGAGTTTGTCCCATGGACGTAGCCCAACACTAAGGGTGAACCACGTTAAAATTTTGGTGTCATTTATTATTATTTATACGGCATGTTTTACCGTCTATCTTATTCATCTATTGGCCGGTTTGACCACCTCCATATATTTATTTGTTTGATTATTTCTACAGTAATTTTTATTTGTCTCAGTTAATATTATTCCGCTGCACCAACGCTGTCCAATTTTCCCAACAACAACAGCTACTGAAGTTTTATATTTTGAACTTTAGAGGCACATTTAGTGAGCAATCCCACACTCAACATTAGCATTTGATCATTTTTCTTAATCTTTTTGTGATATACACTAAACTTAATCTCCTGAGAGTGATCAGAGACCCGATACATACTCGCACAAAAATGTCAGATCCCCTCATCAACCAAAACCAAGGGAATATAGACATACGTGTGACAATCACCCCAGAGGTTGTGCTAAGGTCAGTAGAAGACGGAATCAAGAATGAGCCCAAGTTGCTAAAGACCGCGGCTGGCAGTAGATCCTGTTCAATCTATCGAGTTCCTCGTAGCATTGTGAAGCATCATGAATCAACCTTTCAACCTGAAGTAGTTTCCATTGGCCCCTACTACCATGACCATGAAAAATATCCTCACCTCAAGATGATGCAAGAACACAAATGGAGATTTCTTCGTGCTGCTCTTGTCCGACTGAAGAAACTCAATCGCAGCTACGATGACTTTTTCATGGCCATAGAAATTGAACATGAGAAAATAAGGGAGTGTTATTCTGAAGCTATTGATTACAGTAGCTTCGATCTAATTCAGATGATGATTCTTGATGGCTGTTTCATTATCGAGCTACTCCTTATAGTAGAAAAGATAATTGTGAGTGTGGAAGATGATCCTATATTTACTCTGCCGTGGATATTGTTTTCTGTTGCCAAGGATCTTCTCAAGCTAGAGAACCAAATTCCTTTCTTTGTTCTTCAAAAATTGTATGATCTATCACTCCCTACTTCAGGAAACTTTCCCTCCTTGACACTGCTCATCCTGCGATTTTATAATAATTACCCGTTGAAAAGAGCTGCAAAAGAAATTCAAGACAAGTATAAGACATTCTCTGGTGGCAATCATATGCTTGATTTGATACGAATGGCGCATGAACCTTCATCCCAATTGCAAGAAGAGACAGCAGATGCTAAGCAGAAAAATTTACTCGATTTCTTACGAACAATGTTTCTACCATGCCTGTCGAAGAAGGCTACAGATCCCTTCAAATTGATCCAACCTGTCGAGAAGCTTCGGAAAGCCGGTATTGAGTGCAAGCAATCGGAGGGAGCTGAGAGCTTCTTGGACATAAAGTTTAAACCTCATGGGGGACTTGAAATCCCAACTTTGCCCTTAGATGATTTGAGTAAGTCTTTCATACCCAACTGCATAGCATTTGAACAATGCTACAGACGTTGCTCGCAACACTTCACATCTTACGTTTTCTTCATGGGCTGCTTAATCAACACGGTTCTTGATGCTGGATATTTGCGGGAACGCGGCATTATTGAGAATTACTCCGTAACAGATAAAGAAGTTGTTAAATTCTTCAACGCGGCAAGCATTTATATTGAAGTTCAAGAGATATACCTAAAAGAGGTGTTTAAGGAAGTGAATGGGTACTATCAGAAGGAATGGCATGTTAAATGGGCGAGCTTTAAGTATACGTAT
>CATIWM010433473.1:0-13114 GCA_949671775.1 Mallotus repandus
AGTTATCAATCATAAATTCATCAAATTACAGGAAGGTTTTCTCATTTTCAATTACATGATTACATCAAGCTTATTTTAATTCTTTTAACTAATATAATTATAATTAATATATATTTTGATTAAATTAAATCCTTTGTTGAAAGGTTGGTTTTAAACGTCCATTTCGGGCTACGTGAGACGAGGTGTGACAGCTATATATAGAAAAGAGGAAGGGTAAGGAGGGAATCCTGGTAAGAAAGGAAGGAAGAAGAATAAAATAGCCCATTGGCCAAAGAAGGAAAGGCCCGTGAAATAGGCATCCCCAATAGAACCTAAAAATAAAAAATAAAAAAAGATAATTTTTGGAAAAATGGAGAATTGTTATCTTGCATCTCGGGTGTCTCCCGAAACTGATATTGAAGAATTGAAAATTGTCTGATCGAAGCATCAATTAAAGATGTCTAGTCGAGTTTGAATCCCTGAAATGTATCTTTCTTTTTTAAGGGTGTTTGGTCAGGTTTGAATCACCGAAGTGCGCGTATCAAGAGCATCTCGTTGGTTTGAATCCTTGAAAAGCGCATTTCAAAGATGTCTGGTCGGGTTTGAATTCCCGAAGTGCATCTCCCCATTTTAAGAGCGTCTGGTCGGATTGTACCCCTAAAGTGCATGTTTCAATGATGTATGGTCGGGTTTGTATCCCCGAAGTGCATCTTTCTTTTTTAAGAGCATCTGATCGAGTTTGAATCCCTGAAGTGCGCGTGTCAAGGATGACTGGTTAGGCTAGAAAAACCCAAGGATCATGACAAATTATTAATGAGTGACTGATCGAGCCAGGAAAACTCGAGGATCACAGTCACGTTTCCATCTTCTGTTTTTACTGAGTGACTTCTTACATCAGAAAGGCTCGAGGATCACAACAAATTATTAATGAGTAACTGATCGGTCCAGGAAAACTTGAGGATCATGGTCACATTTCCATCTTTTGTCTTTACTGAGTGACTTCTTGTGTCAAAAAGGCTTGAGGATCACGACAAATTATTAATGAGTGACTGATTGGGCTAGGAAAACTCTAAGATCACAGTACATTTCGATCTTCTATTTTTACTGAGTGACTTCTTACTTCAGAAAGACTCGAGGATCATGACAAATTATTAATGAGTGACTGATCGAGTCAGAAAAACCTGAGGATCATGGCCACGTTTCAAGATACTGCAGTGAGTCTAAAGTCTACCTGTCAGGTTTGAATTCTCGAGGTTGATGGCCCGAGCTAAGCTCGAAGGTTAGGTATGTTGCTTTCACTATTTACCACTTTTGTAGCATGTTGCTTTTTCAAAAAATTGATTTTCCAAATTCAGTTTTCGAAAAACAAAAGGGGCAAACTGTAAGCACCCCAGTGTGAGGCCCGCAACAAAAGCGCAATGATGAGATAAGTATAGATTTTTTAATGCGAGAAAGCCCGAAGATTTCTTTGAGAATGGACTCGAAAGCCCAAAACCCTTATTTAGGCCCAAAACACTCAAACCCAAATACCTAAGACCTTATCTAAACCTAAACCCATAAGCCCTTTTGGCCCAAAGGCCTAAGCCAAGCCTAAGTCGAAAAGGCTACTGCCTCTTCGTCCCAGACATCGGTGAAGCGATGCCTCTTCAAAGAGGCAACGCCTCATCACTAGCTAACCTACTTTACATTAAATGCCATTTATGGCTAGTTTAATTCAAGAAGGGCCCACAGATCCCACAGTTGGAGATTTGGACGTGAAATAAAGACTTTCTGAATAAGATTGAGCTGGGGAAATGAGGAAGCAATAATGAAAAACACTAGGTGGGGAAATTAGCTTTGGTTTTTGGAAAAGGAAAGGTGGAGGTGAGAGAGGGAAAAAGGAGGGTGGTTAGGGACCATAAAAAAGGAGAAGGGAGTTCTAAAAAAAAGGACGTTCTGAAAAAAGAGAAAAGAAAAAAGAAGAAAAGACAGAGAAGAAGAGGAAGAAGGAGTGAAAAATCAAGCTTAAGAGACCATTCCTTCTAGGAAAAAGAGGTGACCTTGCATTCAGTACACTTCAAATTCATCAAACAAAGCTCTGAGGGCTTAGTTAGGAGCTTCACGCTAGCTTCAATAAGTGAGAACCCCTTTTTAAGCTTTCAAATATTCATTTTATATAAAAGTTCATTTCTTACTTGATTCTTGCTTTATTTGTTATTTGAAATTTATTAGAAGATATGATTACTTGAAATATTGAGTGTTAATCATAGATTTACATTTATTTGCATTAAAATTTGTCTATTTGACTTCATTTTAAGATTACTTATGTGTTAAGTAACATGTAATACTGTTGTACTTTGTTGAAGAGACGTCGTCTCTTCAAAGAGACGTCATCTCTTCGCGATGTGGTGATTTGAAATAGCCTTCTGGTCAGCAGGCAACACCTCTTCGAAGAGGCGATTGCCTCCCTACCAGAGCCTTGCATAGATCTGCTTCATTTTTGGTATCCTTTTGGTTTACTTTTGAGTTTTGATACGTTTTTGTTGACTAGTATCTTCCATATTGTATAAGAATACTATGATATTGGGTATGTTCAAATAATCAATTTGTGTATAGATGAATTTTCATGCCTATTTTTATGCAAATTGAATTTAATTTCCTTTGTAAATAAAATTCTTATATTGAAATGGAACTAACCATTATTTGTTGTAGGGAATTTTTTGGTGATTCCTAATCACTAAGTGATTAGTGTATTAATTAGTTCTTGAGAGGTCATTTTGAGCCTCTCTTTTGATTATTTTGTTTGTATTAGTGTTTATTTCTACTTTACTTTTGGTTTATGTTTGGTTTATTTTCTGTATATTTTCTTATTTTGAACAATCAAATTGTTGTAATCCTTAATCCCTTCTCCCCATTTATTTGGAATGAATGCTTGTAAATTCGTTATCATTATGTACAATAAATGTTTGGGCTGTAAGCATGAAGAGGATTAATGTGCAAAGTGGTAATTATAAAAGTGAAAATGAATGTGATTCACATTTTAATAAGGAAATGATTTAATAGTCCAAGATAATAAAATACGAAAGACACATAGAGGCCAACCGAAAGGTTGGTTGGGCATTCCAAAAGCCCATACTTAGTTTCTGAACCTGATCTCTTAAGACAGTTGCTAGGTACCTCTGTGGAATCTAGTTGCTAGGTACCTCTGTGGAATCTAGTTGCTGTAAAGTATGTCTCAGTTTTCATCTGGGTGGCGACTCCATCTCCAATATGGGCCACAAGCCCATCTTGTATTTCCTAGTAGGCCCTGAGCTTGCACAATGTCATGGTCGCCAAACACTTGGGCGCGCGACTAGCCCCACCGCCTACAACAACTAATTAGATTCTAATCCTACAGAAAAGAGTGTTCAAAATACAAGATTCTTCACACTCATTGTCTTTCAAGTTCAATTCTATTACACAAACTTTTGGCCAGTACTATGACAAGTACTATAAAAAGATCTATTTATTTTGGAGATAGTAGTGTACCCCATGATGTCCAATAATCCGATGAGTCTCCTTCAATAACCATAACGATTGGTTAGGTTCAAATTGATTTATTTCCTGAAGAATCGCCTCTCAAAAAATTTTCAACAATGTATTTTGTTTATCCTATTTTTTATTTATTTTTTCAGAAATGAAGACTCAACCAAATAATTAGGGATCGACATATGGTCTTAAAAAAATTATAATTAAACTTATGTCTTCCTAAAGGACATACATTTTAAGATAAAATATGAATTGTTCTCTCTATATAATTACTATATTAGAATTTCTTTTTCATAATTTAAGTTAATTTGCTTGAATGAATTATGTTTTATGCAGCCTTAATACAAATTAATGTTTCATTCACTTCTTTTTTGTATTTCATTTTTATGGTCATCTCACATGCTACTCCTTCTCCCCTATTATCTAGTTTTTTTGAATTTTTGACTAATTGTTACCCTTTAATTTTTGCCTATCATCTTAATTTAATTAATTTGCATTGGAACCATGCGTGACCTTGAAGTAGGTTCTGTCAGAACAATTGTGTCCCTAAGAGCATCCACAATGCTCATTTCATAGCCATGTAATGTCTGACATTACACTCTCCCCATGATATGCAAACCACGTATCATTAGCATTACATGCATAATGATTGCAACAAAAGCTCTTCTTTTGCTATTTGGTGGGCCATGTATGTTTTTAATTGACAATTTGATTGTTTTTGGCGAAACAAAAGTAAAATTTGCAATGTTTTATTTGGAACGGTTATTTCCAAATAAAACAAAATAATTCCAACGTTTATTTGCAACGGTTTTTTTTTTTTGCATTTATTTTTTAAAAACAAAATAAAGCTACATAAAATTTCTTTATTTCAACAGTAATGTAAAACAATTATTTCCAATGATAAAGTTTGTCCAACATTCAAATACTTTTATTTTTTAATTTTATATAATAAAATTTTTGATTATGAATATCCTTCTCCCATATCACTCTCCACTTCAATATCACATCCCTTTATCTCCTATCACTCTCCTTTTCTTCAACATCTTTCTATAATTTCACACGATTTATAATTTTTTCTTTTATATTTCCTTATAATGGAGGAGAATTTCAACAATTTTAATCTCCGTTTTGATACTTCAAATATGAAAAAAATTTCCTCTTCACAAAACCAAAACCTTCAAAATTTTCAATTTTATCCAATTTTTTCATATTCTAATAACTCTCTAAATATGCAAAAATATCCATATCCCCCACCCAATTCTAATACTCCAAATATGCAAAATAATCTATATCCTCCACCCAATTCCAATTATCTGCCAAGTTTTTCATATCCAATTTCCATGTATCCAGGCTACAAAACCCACCAACTACAAGTGAGTCAAGAAAAAATATTGATTGCCGCACCAATGGAGAGAATACAACACAAACAGATTTAATTTTGGACTCTCAAATACCACCATATTCAACTCAGCATGAGTTCAAAAATATTACTCTCACTAATGAACCGGTGGAAACAATTGATGGCAAACATGCTGCATGGAGTATAAATGATGAAAAGCTACTTACAAGTTCTTGGCTTATAATTTCTAGCTGTAGCATTACCGGTAACTCCCAAAATGAAAAGACTTTCTGGAAACGAGTCACCGACTACTTTAATGAAAATCGCAAATTTGGACCAGCAAGAAAGGATAAAGTTGTAAAGTCACATTGGCATTGGTTAAGTCAGATGGTTAATGAATTCAACCAATACTATAGCATATGGGTTGGAGAATATCATAGTGGGTGCAATGATGACCACTTGAAATAACATACTCGTGAGCTTTTCAAGCAGAACAATAAGAAGCACTTTATACATGAGCATGTGTGGGTGATGCTAAAAGATTATCTGAAGGGGAAAACAGATAATCCATTACAATGTTTTTCCAAAAAAATAAGGACTAATGAAAGTGGGGCGTATACTTCTTCATCCAATGTAGACATAAGTCTTGACATCAATGACAATGAAGTCAAAGTTTGTCCAATTGGTCAAAAACACGCAAAGAAGGGAAAGAGAAAGGGAAAGTCAAAGGTGAATGAAGAAAACAAGAATGATGAACTTGAGGAAATCCAGAACATGTTAAAAGGTAAATATAATGAAAAAATTAAAGCTATGGATAATTTAGCAAATAAGTTGGAGAATTATAATTTTTGAAGTGACTATGAAATCTTGCTTAAGGATACAATAGGAATGAACGAGCAACAACTTCAAATTCATGAGCATATGTGTTCTATCCTTAAAGCTAAATATAACATCCCTTAGTTTAATTTTAATATTAAGTATTTTTAGTAGTTACAAGCTCGTGTAATTTTATTTAAAGTCAAACTTTAGTTATAATTTAATGTAATTTTATTTGTAATTTTAACTTTATGTGTAATTTTATGTTGTTTTATTTTAAATGAGTTAGTAGAATCTAGTTGTTGTACAAGTAATTGTTGTAAAACTAGCCGTTGTAAAACTAGCCATTGTAAAACTAGCCATTGCAAAACTAGTTGTTGGAAAAATCTAACACTCTCTCTGTCTATATATTTACCTATATTTTGTAGTTAGTCTCCACATTGTGTAACAACATATAATCAAACTCCAAAATGTCTCAATATCTTGATCTCTCACTTATAGAAGAAATTAAAAAAAAAAATTAGCCGATGAAATGAAGGATGATAGTGATCAGCAAATTATGATGTTGTTAGAACAGTTGCAACGAAAAATGAAAGGCGAAAGTTCAAATGTCTGTCGACAGAAGTGGAGGCATTTTGATCGAGAGCGTGAAGTCGACCATGTTCGACTTTTCAATGACTATTTCTCCAACGAACCTGTTTATCCTTCAAATATCTTTTGTCAAAAGTTTTGAATCAGAAAAGAGTTGTTCCTTCGTATTGTGCAATCTGTTGAAAATCATTCAGAATATTTTCGATTGAAAGTTGATACAGTAAAAAAAAATGGACTTTCTGCGCTTCAAAAATGCACTACAACTATTTGACAATTAACATATGGAGCATCGGCTAACCATTACGATGAGTATATCAGAATTGGTGAAACTACTGCAATTGAATGCTTATCCCATTTTTGTCAATGTATTATTGAGATTTATAGAGTACAATACTTAAGAAGGCCTAGTAGTAGTACATTGAATGTATACTTCAATTGCATGAAGAGCGACATGACTTTCTCGGCATGTTGGGTAGCATTGACTACGTGCACTGGCAGTGGTAAAATTGCCATGTTGCATGGAAAGGTTAATTTGATCGAGGTGATCTAGGCGTTCCCATAATAATGCTAGAAGCAGTTGCATCAACAGACCTATGGACATGGCATGCATTTTTTAGCGTTTTAGGGTCTAACAATGACATTAATGTGCTCAACCAATCTCCATTATTTAACAATGTACTGCACGGATATGCTCTCGATGTTCAATTTATAGTTAATGGAACATTATATCAAAAAGGGTATTATCTAGTAGATGGAATATATACTGAGTGGGCAACATTTGTCAAAAGTTTCACATGTCCAAAAGATCCAAAAAGAATGATGTTTAAGCAAATGCAGGAGGCTGCAAGGAAAGACGTTGAGTGAGCATTTGGAGTGCTCCAATCGCGTTGGGCAATTATACATGGCTCGACTCGCTTTTGGCATGGAAACAAACTGAAAAATTATAATGTATACATGCATCATATTACATAATATGATTGTAAAGGACAGAGGAGATGAAATAACAAACTAAAATGATGATGATGAAGAGTCTAAAATCCCTGTGTGCATAGGTTCCATCGAGGAATTTCAAAATTACCTTCAAATGAACGCAGAACTACGTGATCGTGAAGTCCATCATCAACTTCAATCAGATTTGGTCGAGCATATTTGGAAACGATTCGGGGGCAATAACAATTAAAATTAGTGTTTTTAATTTTATTATTTATATTTGTATTTTCAAAAAATTATGTTGTGTATTATCGAGATTGAATCAAATGTTTATTTTAATTAAGATTGATTATGTAATTTTTAAAAATTAATAAAAAAATTAATTAAATTATTAAAATATTTTAATTAAAAATATTTTAATTATTTTATATTAAAACTTTTATTTTTTAAAAAAATATTAACAATTTTATGTCTTAATCAGCCTTAAAAAAATTTAGTACATAAATATAATTATTATTAATGAAATATGTAAAAGAATTATTAAAATAAATATGTGATTTGATAGTAGATTCATGTGGGTTCAGGCTATGACACTTTTTTGAATGTAATCCATAGTGAATAAAAGTGCAATGAATGAGAGGATAATAAAATGATGATGTGACATATCCATTACACTCTAAGAGTGTAATACAATGTGGATGCTCTAAGAAACAAGGATTAGCCTTGGACTTAGGAAAAGAAGCTTCTGGTGTAAACATGCAAGAGACAGATGCTAGTATGGGCCGAAGTGGTAAGAGAAAGGACTTTGAGTTTGGGCCTAGTGTGGAGGGTGGCATTGCTGATAAAGAGGCCCACCCAAATTTCAAAACAAGCAAACTTACTTCAGATCCTAATTTATTGGTTGTTTCCTCTGAGCCCAATGAAAGTCAATTTGTTGGACAACAGCGCTTTCCAAGTCCCAGGGGACACACTATTTGTGCCATTGGCAATGCCGATAGAGGCATATCAAACACAGCTTCTGATGATCCAAATTTAAGCTTATTTCAGCTCCTCAACAGGAAAGCACTAAGTTAGCTTTGCCTGAACTTGACCTTAACTTAATGTTGCTGACAAAGGATGTGTTATTTGGTCGCAACATTCCTGTCAAGGAGTCATCTGTATGCACTAGGAGAGTTCAAAAATTCAAGCTTAAAGATAAGGCTCGAGCTATAAATGGAAATAGAGGCAATGGTGGTCAAGATGACATTGATAATGCTCAATCATCAGCCTCGATTTAATGGGGTGATTAGTTTATTTTGTCTTTTTGATTAACGAGTCTCTTAATTACTTCTATTAGCTGTTTATAGTGGAAGTAATACCTTGACTCATTATATAGTTCATTTAGGTAGCTTTCATATGTAGCTTTCCATTGTCCTTAAGTGTCGACTTATAGAGCAGTCTCATTAGGACTTGCAGACTCTAAGTTAGTTTGTTATTTTGTTCTCTTTTTGCTGTTGGGCAGTCGGGATAATTTGGCTGGTTGTGATAGCTTGATGGCTTCTGTTGTTATGTTTTGTGCCTTGTGGGCTTTTTTAATGAAATTTTAATTGACAACAAAAAAAAATTAAAGTAAATCCTTTTATTTATTTATTTGAGAAAGCCGACCCTTTTAATTAACTAGAGTGAATGAACAGTTCTTTGAACAATGTTGTAAGTAGTGGTATTCCATATTTACCCTTCATTTGTTTTGATATAGTAATTGGTTTTAGAATGGCTAAAGTGGCAAATCGCCCGCTGAACTATTTTCCAAGGTGCAATTAACCCCAAATTTGACTTTTTTTGGCTATTACACCCATAAAGATCCCAATTTTGGCAATTTAACCAAAATTGGGGAGAGTGAATTACACATTCTTCCTATAGTTAGTGGAGTATATTAAATACTAATAAAAAGAATATCTTTCTTATTCCTTTCTTTTTTAACATCTTTCTTTTTTTTTTCTTTCTTCCTCTTGATAAAATAGATTTATTATGTTAATTTTAATAGAATACAATAATTGTTCATCTTTTTAATAAAACCATTATCATCTCAGGCACTAAACACCGCCGCCACCACCCCAGCACTCTAACAGATCCGCCATCATCAGCATCGCCCAATAACATCATTAATGCACAAAGCCATCACCATATAAAACCACTAACACAAATCCAAATTTCACCTATTTTTTGACCTTTGTAATCACTTTCCAACACCCGCGCATGCACCACTAACACAACCCACCAACACCATCACTATCCAACACTATCTGCTCGTTTATATCCTTAATAATAGAGGAATGAAAAAGGACAATAAATTACTGCCAACACAACCCACTGAGATAAGAAAACACAAAATCATCACTTAAAAGAATTTAAAATAAATCCATAAAATTAAGATTAGGAAAGCTCCTAATCACCAGCCAACCCAATCACCACTGTATGCATCACTACCACCACCCAATCACCACCGTAGGCATCACCACCACCACCCAATCAACATCCATTTGCCATCAAAATTAACACCATCACTTACACCACCGTCACTGCCACAAAATTTAACAACACCACCACTCAATACCACCACCAACAAAATCAACAACAAAAAATACATAAAATCAATAACAATATTATATGATATTAATAACAGTATCAACAATACAAAAAAATAAAATTACTAAATTAATAGTTGCAAAACCCTTATAATTCAACAATTATAGATAAATTTACCCATTAGTGATGAGTAACGGCAGTGTTAATTGTATTTTGAGGCTAGTGTTAATTAAAAAAACAAAGAAGAAAAAAGTAGCAGTAAGAGCATCATCGTTCATGGAGGTTAGTAGCAGAAGGGCTATTAAAGGTGGACCGAAGGAACTGCTAGTTGAGGCAGACTGGTGTAGGTGGACTGAAGGTAGCGGTGGTTGAGGTGGGTGGTGACAGTGTTGGAGGCAAAGTTTGTTAATGGACAAAGGCAAAGTAGGAGGCGATGTGTGGGAGATAAAAATAAAAGAATAAGAATCAACAGTAAGAACAATTAAGGTGAGTAAAGGGAGGCGATGATAATGGAGGAAGAAGGTACCATTGGAGGTGATGGCAATATGGGAAGCGGCGTTAGAGTTAGAGGCGTGGGAGATTACGAGGAAAGAGAAAAAATAGGTTTTATATTTTATTATTCAGTAATATTCTTTTGTAAATAAAAAAAATTATTTATTCTTATCATTTAAGAGAGTGCAATGCACTTCTCAACTTAAATGAAAAATTGGATTAAATTGCAAAAGTTGGAATCTTTATGGATGTAATAGCTAAAAAAGTTGAATTTAAGGTTAATTACACCTTGAAAAATAGTTCAGGAGCCGATTTGCCACTTTAGCCGTTTTAGAATGTACATTTTAAATCATCCATTGCTCTTTTCAATACAACCCCTTTTAATAAATTTTTTTTTTGACAAAACGTTATTATTATTATTTAATCTTTTCATGGGAGGCTTCTAATTGTGTGGTCGAGTTGTGCCAAAACCAATAATATTTTTAAGAAAAAATTATAAATTTGATGTCTAAATTTTTCACTTTATTTTATTTAAGTGTTAAATATTTTTTTTAATTAAATATCTGAATTTAAAAAACAAGTAATAAGTTAATACTTTCGACTAATTATATACTTACTAGGGTCAAATGAGTTTATTTTCTCCGCGATCAGCTGCCACATCACCAAGTATGTATACACATTATTTAAATTTATCAAATTGTCAGGAGGTTAAAAAGTTGGGAATTAAGTTTTATGACAAAAAACAAACACACACAAGAAGAAAAACACTCCTTCTCTTCATGTCTTCACCATCATCATCTTCATCTTCTTTTTCTTCTTCTTAGGATTTTTTTTTTCTGAGGAACCCTTTTCATCCACTATATATTCTTATTGGATGCTGGAAAATCTACACAAAATCTTGATTTCTATTATTAGGTTTTTAAAGATTTTTTTTCAATAGGTCAATAAATTCAATTTGATGATAAAAACTCTAATACTTGTGCTAAAGTTCTGTCATTTAGTCTTGCAGTTTAGCCTAAAGTGCTAAAAAATCAAGTAGAAAGTTTGATTTTTTTTTTGAGTTGTGTCTTGTATGTGTTTGTTGAAATGCCTTGTAAACCTTTAGCATGTTTTTTATTTGAATAAATATAGGAAATAAGGGTTTTTAATTTTGTGCACCTTTTACTCGATATTCAAATCAAGATAAGGGTTGCGTTGAGAAGAGGAGATGGGTTTTTTGGTTTTTTTTTTTAATTATTATTACATGAAGGAGATGGGAAAATGTGTTTATGCTGTGAGGGGCCTGGTTAAGTTAGCAAACACCAACTTCTTTAATTCAATAATGCAAAGTCTATTAGCTATGCACGAATTGCAGAATTTTTCTTCAGTCAAGAAAAAGAAGAAGAAGATATTGAAAAATGATAAAAAAAATTAAAAATGGATGTTATCCCACATTGGTTAGAAGTGAAGTAAGGAGAGAATTAGTTGGTTATAAAAGGGACTCCTCCCCCTTTGTTAAGTGTGTCAATCACCACTTGTATTTGGTGTACCATTGAAAGCTATTAGCTATACTAATAGAGAATTTAAAGGGAAATTCTCTTGGGTGTATACTTGAGCTTTTGGGTGGTAGAGAGAGTTAAATATTTTATAGTGTGGTTGTAATAATTTTCCATATAGTAAATATTTTTCTCTTGGTTGTCTTTTGACAACGTCCATGGTTTTTCTCTATTTTGGAGTTTTCCACGTTAAATTATTGTGTGTTTCTCTGTCTTATTTTTCAAGTATTTTTATCCAAGTTGTGATCTAGTGTGGTGAAGGGATTTGTTAGATTGTAAGAGACCTATTTTCCCTAACACTATATATATATATAATAGCCATGAATATTAGAGAATTTGTGTTCAAAAATAATTTATATAGGTAATTTAGTACTCAAGACAATTAAAGTAAAATATTAAAAATATGTGGAAGAAGTGTATTCAATAAGTACCAAAAAAAAATTATTTATACATACCTCAACCTCCACATAGTAGATCAGTTACTATGAGTATTACAAAGATGAAATACAACACATCCAATATCATCGCAATTTTGGATTTGTAATCTCTAGCAAATACATGAAATTTGTTTAATAACGAATCAATTAATTAAGTTAAGAATTTGATTCAATGAGAAATACCATCCTAAAAGAGATAATATGTATAGAACTCAAGTCTCCAATCCCTTTTTTTTATACCATTCAAATATTAAACAATTAAGAAAAGGATAAACTGCTATTTGCCCCCTATTTTTTGGCCTAATACACTATTTCATCTCTAACATTTGAAAAAATATTTATTCATCCCTGACATTTGCAACAGTTACCACTCATTAGTCCTCTGTCGGGTATGAAATAGTACACGAATTTGCAAATGTCGGGACTGAATTAATATTTTTTCAAATGTTATGGATGAAATAGTGTATTAGACTAAAATACATGGACAAAAAGTAATTTACCCTTAAGAAAAATCATTATGTACAATCACACCATTGAATTTGGATGTTTATATTAAATAATTAGTTGTCAATTCACGCGTTGCGTGGACTGTGAATAATATATATTTTAAAGTTCATATATATTTTAATGTGCAAATAACAATTCTAATTAAATAAATGGAATGAAATGGATAATAAGATGAAAACTAAAATAAATAAAACCAAATCATTTATCTTTAAATTAAATTATCAAATTTAACCAAAGAATTAGCTAACCATAAACTATAATAAATTATCATATAAAAATCAGTACATTTGGAGACAAACTTAAAATAAATACTAAAAGCAATTAATTTATCACTATATTAAGGATGTGATGCTATATCATTAGAGAGTTAGGATTTGAAAAGGAGGAAAAAAAAAATTGAAATTGAAACTAAAAAA
>CATIWM010433517.1:0-11686 GCA_949671775.1 Mallotus repandus
ATTGCTTGGCCGAAATTGATCCTCTTTTCTTCTTGACTTTTCTTTAAAGAAGAATAATAAACTAAATAGCACTTGTATTAAGATAATAGACTGTTTTACATAAAATGCTTTCAAGTTTCTCTCTAATTTTCGTCCTCTCTAAAGACTGGAACTTGCCTTTTTTTAATTCAGGCCATAAATGACATTTATATAGGCCTTAGAAGTGGTTACAAGTGGTTACACAAATGGAAAGGTGCCTTTTTACATGAAAGGTTACAACCCTAAGCAGAACAACTAAATTCAAGGGAATTTTTGTCCTTCTAAATGATTCTATCTCTAAAAAGTTCCTTCACAAAAGTTCTATATCGTCAAGTCATGTTTCCAATACAACTAGAATCACCTCATTTGGATGTCTACAGAGGAAGTTATGCTCGAAATACGGAAACTGCTCAATCCAGAATCTTCTAAGCTTTTCATCCTGTGTCGAGTCGTTCCAGGGTGCCGAGTCGTTACAGAAGCTTTCTGTAATGAGTCGTTCCAAGAAAAAAGACTCGTGCCAGTGCAAAATCCTTCCAAATTGAGTTCGTTTGCTTTCCAACTTGCTTAAACCAATTTCAAGCCTTCTTTCAATGAAATTTGACCTAAAAACACATCAAAACAAACAAGGAAACCTAAAATGCATTTGTAAAACAAAATTAACATCCTAAGAACATAAAAACATAAAATCATATGCAAAATAAACAATATAGCTACTAAAATACTCCTAAATAAGTATGGATTTTTGCATTGCATCAAGTATCATTTCAGTCTTTTTGAGTAATAAATGTGCATCCAATCTACTCCAATGCTCAAATTGAGTAAGAGTACAAAATCCCTTGACGGTATCTATGCCGAGTAATTCAAGAAAGGTGGGGGAATACTAAGAGGAGAATTGAAATAAGAGCAAGCATTTATAATTCACTCCAATGCTCGGATATGAGTAAGAGTATTAACGTGAATCTTCTGGTGGTATCCACGCTGAGTAATACGAGAAAGGCGGGGGATAACTAAAAGAGGACCACATTAAAAGATAAGGAAGTAAAGCACATTAATAACTCAAAGACTATTTTGATCCTCGAAATTCAATTTGTTTATGCTCAATTTCTACAAGTTTTGTTTAGCACGTTCTCTCTGAATTTAGGTGTGAAAGTTAGCTCTTCACTTGGCAAATAAACACTCTCAGCATAAGGTGGTTAATGGTACCTCTAACTTTGTGAATGGCAAATAAATGATAGTCATGAAGATAAAAAATTATAGAGATATGTTGAAGGCATTATCTTGTGATAAATGATGAATTTGCTTAAATGCACTTTTGTACAATCATTATGCTGAAACTAACTATAAAAAATTTTTAAATGCAGAAAAAATGCACTCAGTATGTGTCATCAGCACCAGCATTATCAAGTCAAATCAAGGTTATCGAGCAATGAAGGCAGCTGATCAAAGTCAATCAGTAAAAGAAATTCAAAGCAATCAGTCAATGCCAACATAAAATTCCAGTTGATGTGAAATTCAAAAGGTGATGTCTGCATCTTTCACACACTACATTCACTCAGTTATATGCTACATGATAGCTATAACATAAATTTGAAGTTCATTTCGTTATATGCTACACAGTAGCTATAATAGCATTTTGAATTGACTTTAGCTAGACACTACACAATAGTTATAGCACAAGTTGCTAGATGCTCCACAGGACCTAGAGCACCTTTTACACACTCTTTTGCTAGATGTTCCATAGGAATTATAGCACATTTTCAAATCACAAGTTCACTGGACGTTCCACAGGAACTATAGTGCAATTAACTAGACGTCCCATAGAGAATATAGTTAATTTCTTCAATTCATTTCACTAGAAATTCCACAGGGAACATAGTTAATTTCTTCAATTCATTTAACTAGACATTCCACATGAACTATAGTGTAATTAACTAGACGTCCCATAGGGAATATAGTTAATTTCTTCAATTCATTTCACTAGATGCTCCACAGGAACCATAGTGCAATTAACTAGACGTCCCACAAGGAATATAGTTAATTTCTTCAATTCATTTCACTAGACGTTCTACAGGAACTATAGTGCAATCGGCTAGACGTCCCACAGGGACTATAGTTAATTTCAAATCAACACTATATGTCCGAGTGTAGTGTATTTTCAATTCAGCACTATACGATTGAGTATAGTGTCTTATCAAATCAACACTATACATCAAAGTGTAGTGTCTTGTCAAATCAACACTATACGATCGAGTATAGTGTATTTTCAAATCAAAACTATACGACTGAGTATAATGTATTTCAACACTATACGACCGAGTATAGTATATTTCAACACTATATGTCTGAGTATAGTGTACTTTCCAAACAACACTATACGACCGAGTGTAGTGTATTTTCAAATCAACAGTATACAACCGAGTATAGTGTGCTTTTCAGATCAACACTATACCACCGAGTGTAGTGTATTTCTTAAATCAACACTACACGTCCAAGTGTAGTGCATTTTCAAATCAACACTATACGTCCGAGTATAGTGCATTTTCAAATCAACTCTATGCATTCAAGTATAGTATATCCTCAAATCAACACTATACGACAGAGTATAGTGTCTTGTTAAATCAACACTATAAGACCGAGTGTAGTGTCTTTTTAAATCAACACTATATGATTGTGTATAGTGTACTTTTCAAATCAATACTATACATCCGTGTATAGTGTATTTCCAACCAACACTATATGTCCGAGTATAGTGTATTTTCAATCAACACTATACGTCCGAGTGTAGTGTATTTCCAATCAACACTATACGTCCGAGTGTAGTGTATTTTTAGTCAACATTATATGACTGAGTATAGTGTATTTTCAAATCAACACTATACGACTGAGTATAGTGTTCTTTCTAATTCAACACTATACAACTAAGTATAGTGTATTTCAACACTATACGACTAAGTATAGTGTATTTCAACACTATACGACTGAGTATAGTGTATTTTCAAATCAAAATTCACGAGTAGTTATGGACGGCAGCTTCAAAAGTGAGCAACGAAAGGGTTTGCAGCTAAATGCGAGCAGTTATGGACTGCAACATCAAAAGTGAGCAACGAAAGGGTTGCAGCTAATTGCGAGCAGTTATGGACTATAGCATCAAAGGTAAAAACTTTACAGCAACACAAAGCTTACATCATGGGACGATGAAAACAAAGTTACATGATTCAGTGTTATAGACAAATGCTCTGTAACACGTCAGGTAAGTATCCTAAGTCCTTACCCTTGAAATTGTGTGCTTATTTACTTTGTTGCAATTTGTCAAGCAAACAGCGACAAAGGAGGGCAACTGTAGAATCCAATTTTGGGATGACTAGAGTATGGATGTGACAGAAGACCCGATGATGAAAATAGACTATGAAATTAGATTTATTAGATCTGATTTATTAGTTTTGAACTAAATTGTAAATTCTTTTTTTTAAGACCTATTTTAAATTTTATTTATTTATTTATATATTTTCTTTAAAAAAATTTAAAATAAAAAAAAGGGGCGGAATGGCCCTTTCAATTTCCATTTGGAAATTGAATGGGAAGTAGCCAAATATGGCCACAAATGGCCATTGTTTTGCTTTGGTCAGAATTAAGCAAATTTCGGCCAAAAAGGGGTGTCTGCATTTTTATTATTATTTTATTTATTTATTTTGTTTTGATTTTGATTAGTTGTTATTTTGATAAATATTTTTGTATTATTAGATAAATGTGTGGATAAATTTATTTTTTAGATAAATAATAAAAACTAATTTATTTTATTTTATTTTTATCATGTACTTAATTTAGGGTTATAGGATGGTATCAATATATATATGTATTTATCTTTTCACAGGGGGGCTAGGGATTTATTTTTCTTTTTTTTTTCTCTAATTTTTTTATTCTTAGCCATCAACCAAAATACACCAATTTTTTCTTAATTTTCATGTACTTTTTTAGTTTTAGCTGTGAATCAGATCAAAATAAATAAAAATCACAGACAAACACAACAAAAGCCACAGGCTTTCATCAATGGTGATCACCTTCTGAGGGGAATCAATACTGCATCCATCAAACTGTTTACTCTTTTACTCCTTTCTCTTTTTTTATTTGGTTTATTTTATTTTTATTTTTTATTTGATCTTATTTTTGATTTTTTTTTTATTGTTTATGTTTCATGATGGTGGGAGTAACTTTAATGGAGGGGTGAAGACAAGGCCAACCATGAAGATCTATGGAATTCCATGGATTAAATCATGTATTTATTTTGTGTAATTCAATGTAGGTTTATTTATTTGTATTATTTTATTTTATCTAAGCTTTGGGTTTGTATTTTAATTTATTTCAATTTTTCAATAGTAGTTGTTGTAATACCCCATTAGTGGGAATATAGTGAAATCTTTATTTTTCCTGCACTTTAAAATCAATTAATAAATTAGATTTATTTGGTAAATTTTAATTAAAATCAATGGTGGCTTTAGATTAATTTAGGTTGTATGTAATTAAAATTAGGGTTAGAAATATCATAGAATGTTTGTTTTTGATTTGTTATTTTTATTTTTATTTTTTTGGGCTTGTTTGTTATTTTGATTTGTTTTGGGCCCCAAGCCCACATGTAGGTCTAAATCACTAATAAAATAGGCCTTTAAAATAAAATATAGGTTTAATTAACCTTAAAATCAACTTAGGCCCATTTAGGTTAATTTAGATTTTAGGCCCAGTTTTAGTTAAATAAAATTAACTTAGACTTATATCAGCCTATTAATAAAGCCTTCTTCATAATTTGTAGACTTACGATCATTTAATTAAAATTAATTAGAATTAAGCCCACTAATTAATTTCTTTTTCTTTTAAAATTTAATAGACTTAGGCCCACTTTTAGAATTAAAAACAATAGATTTAGGCTCAGTAATCATCAAAATGTAGGTCCCCCTTTAGTTCCATTTCACTTGTAAACAAAATATGTAGATTTAGCTAACTTAACATTAAAATCAAATGTAGTTTAGATTTAGGGACGTTATGACTTGAATGCATTTCTTATGTGCTTTTTCATGGATTGGTTGCCTTAGGGTTAGATGGATGTTCAATTAGGGTTTAATGAAATTGCATGTAATTAGGGAATAAGATAGTAACTAATAAAATAAATCTAAATGAACAAAAGACTAAAAGAAGTTGGTATTCTGTATCTAGAACTCCTGGTTGTGGTGCTAGCTTGTATTAGAGAATCGAGTTACCACCACTTTCTATTTGTCCCAATTATTACCCTGGGTGGCGACTCCTTCTCTCCACGCCATGTCTTTGTGACAGTGGTTAGTGTGTTCCCTAGAGCCCTTAGCTCAAACAATGTCACGATTGTAATAAACTTGGGCGCAAGCTAAACCCTGTCGTCTACATCATGCTCTGACCTCACCTTCTTTACAAGCTGCGTATACCGATTCAAAGAGGAGCAGCCAGACTTCACATAAGCAGTAATACTGAGCAGATCCTTCAGCCATTTATTCCTCAGAATGGTAGAACTACATGCCTTACTGCTAAAAAGGACAGGCACCCTGGAAAAACTCAACACAGTAATTGCTGCAAAATGAAGTGAGTGATAGTCATCTCCCTGAAAGGCAAATGGAATGTGTGGGTAGTATCCATCCATCGCTCAATGAGAGCGTACATCGTAGCCTGACTAGATGCATAAGAGCCATAAGTAGAACAAAAATAATACTATCAAATCCCTTCCTAGCAACCATCTACTTCATATATGGAGGAAGACCTTGATAATATAAGCTAACCTTATTAAAGCTACCAAGCAGGTGAATGATAGGCCTAGAGGACTACAACCAATAGGTAAATCAGTTACAACATTTTATCAGATACTAAAACATCTCTTCTTACATCCTTGCAGGAAAATTAGAGCAAGAGCTACACTACAGCAAGAGCTAAGACTACAGCACGAGCTAAGACTATAGCAAGAGCCAAGACTACAGCAAGAGCTAAGACTACAGCAAGTGCTAACATAAAAAAGCAAGAGCTAAAACTACAACAAGTGCTAACATTAAACAACAAGAGCTAAATTACTACAAGAGCTACACTACAGCAAGAGTTGCACTACAATAAGTGCTATATGAACAGCAAGTGCTACAATCAGATTACTAGAGCTACATAAACAATAAGTGCTACAATCAAATAATGAGAGCTATACTACAATAAGAGCTGCACTACAACAAGTGCTACAATTAGACAGCTAGAGCTACATAAATAACGAGTACTGCAATCAGATAACTAGAGCTATACAAATAGTAAAATCAGACGGCTAAAGCTACATAAATAGTAAGTGCTACAATCATACAGCCAGAGCTATACAAATAGTAAAATCAGATAGCTAGAGCTACATAAATAGTAAGTGTTATAATCAGACAGCTAGAGCTACATAAATAGCAAGAGCTATATAATAGCAAGAGCTAAAACTATATAATAGCAAGAGTTGCACTACAACAAGTGCTCTGATTAGATAGTTAGAGCTACATAAACAACAGGTGCTATGATCAGATTGCCAGAGCTATGCAAATAGCAAAATCAAATAGCAATAGCTACACAACAGTAAGAACTAAATTACAGCAAGAGCCAAACAACAGTAAGAGCTAAATTACAGCAAAAGCTAGACTACAGCAAGAGCTAAACAATAGCTAGAACTAGACTACAGCAAGAGCTAAAATACATGTCAGCTATAGCTATACAGATAGCAAATACTGAAATCAAATAGCAATAATTAAAATCAGAGCAACACATACAGTAAGTGCTAAGGCAAATAATTAGAGCTATAATAAGTAAAGCTAACTACAACAAGAGCTAAGTAAGCAAACTAATTGGTCGATGATGAATAGTCCAAACATAAGTCTCCAGGCTATAGACAATGGGAACTGGATCTTCCCGGGAAAGTTGAGGTGGATGAGAAAAGGCTCTGCCACTGGTCCCACCAGCCTTTGTAGCCCCAGCAGTAGAGGTCCCTGCACCAGTCTATCTGAAAACCACCTCATCCTCTAGAATAAACTCATTAAAAGAAAAAGAAGCAGTATTCACACTACCAAAGTCACTAAGATCCTAAGGAATAGGAGGGAAGTCCATAATTCCCGCACTCTGCAAAGTAGCAGAATAATAATAGAAGAAAATAGAAAAAAAAAAAAGCAATCCAAAAAACTCAAAAAAGGCTTATAGAAGGACGAAGAATAGGTAAAAGCCACTCTGAACTTGAAAATAAGTTCATTTTATATACATCAGGCACTACTCGAAGTGCGTGATCACGCGCAAAAATGCGTGATCACAACGCGCCCCAGGTACATGATCACGCGCTCTGAAACTCACACACACACACCGAGATCCCCACACACGCACTCCTAAGGTCTCAAACTTGCATTTTACCAAAAGAAGGCAAAATAAACACTTACGAATCGTGCAAACATAAGCATTGTATGTTTTAGGACACTGCATTTGACATCACTATCTCAGGAAGTCATATCATTATTCATCAAAAAAGAAAAATGAAGCACAGATAACAGAAGCATGCCGCATCTGCAATTATCACATTGACACATCACAAAATCACGCTCAAAACATGATAAATAATGACATCATCATTACATCATTACTGCATCATCACTGCACAGTAGCATTTTTATCTGCTTAGAAGCATTTCATATGCTTAATAGCATCTCATCTGCTTAGAAGCATTTCATCTGCTTAGAAGTATTTCATCTGCTTAGAAGCATTTTATCTACTTAGTAGCATCTCATTTGCTCAGTAGCATTTTTATCTGCTTAGAAGCATTTCATTTGTTTAGTAGCATCTCATCTGCTTAGAAGCATTTCATTTGCTTAGAAGCATTTCATATGCTTAGTAGCATCTCATCTACTTAGAAGCATTTCATATGCTTAGAAGCATTTTATCTGCTTAGTAGCATAACAAGTGTCTGTTCATTCATACCGCCTCTGAAGTGTGCTGAGAATCTAAAAAAGCCCAAACTGAACAAAACCAGCTACCGAATCATTAAGTTGTACCCCAATTTTATGAATTATGAATTATCAGAGTGATAAGTAGCTCATTTCAAGCAACCATCGCTCAAAACATGCGACTCATCAAACTAGTGTTCATCTCGTAAGACCGGGATTTAACTTTGTGAAAATTGAAAGCCAATTTTCATAAAACGAACATCGAAAACACATCCATAAGCCCTAAAAACTTTCAAAAGTGACCGTGGAATTGTGCGCGTAATCCCGAGAAGTAGCGCGTGAGAAAAATTGTAGCGTGCGACAACACCCGAACATATTTTTCTCATGCATGAAAATGGAAGCTGATTTTGACAAAACAAACATCAGAAACACGTCCAGAAGGTCTAAAAACCCTAAAAACACCCCTAAAATAGTAGGAACGAAGCCCGAGAAGGCCGCGTGACATGCGTAAGAAAGCGTGATCATGCAGCTGAGCATGTGATCATGCACTAGAATGCATGATCATGTGCTTAAGGCACGTGATTACATAACCTAGAAATATGATCACGCGTTGCATGCACACATGCATCTTAGGACACGTGATCACATTTTTTTGACACATTTCCCTAAAAATAGGGGTCTCTATCTCCCATTTTGATAAGGCAAGAGTTGAGGAAGAAAAGGTAAGAGTCAGGGGAGCCTACATACACTGGAACACTTTTGAATTGAAGAATCAAAAGTCTAGATTCACACAATTTTAGCTCTCATTCTACATTTTTTGTAGGATTTTTTAGACCACTTTTGCACCAAACCCACCCTCATCTTTGTAAAAGTATACTCCAAAGGTATATGAATTTACATTCTACACGTCATTTTTAACCTCTCGACGAGGAAAGCTAGAAAATCCCGCGAAGCTAAAGCTTCAAAAACACCAAATAAGCTTAGTTGAATCTGAGGACCAATCAATCATTTTTACATGTTTATTTTACTGCCTCACATTTTACTTTATCGTCATTAGCAGTTAAGAAATTGTTGTGATTGCGTGATGAGACTGGCAATTTGCATGCTGATTGAATAATCTCTGCTTTGTTTTCCTCATAATAAATTGTCATTTTGCATCAATATGCATTCAGTAAACACGAAAGCTCCATATATAAGCCAAAGCTTTGCTATTGCGGTCCAATGATGCAATCATCATCATTTACTATTTATCTCATCATTTAGAAATGCTTTACAATAATTCCTACAAGAGCATAAACTACAAGCTTCTGTTTAATCATTCATGATGCATCAATCATCTTTATTGTGCTTACATGCTATATGAATAGATGAATAGATGAAATTGCAAATAGTTGTGTTAACCTCTGTCTTACAAGTATTTGCTAGATTTACATTTTTGTAATCTTCTTTTCCTTTTTCGAATGTATTTACTAGGAAAGCCTAGTAAATAATTATGTTGAATTTATCGTACTTTCTATTATTATCAACGTGCTTATGTGAATGCGTATATATCAACTGTCATTATCGAAACTAAGGTGCTGCGGTAGCCATATATTGAGTATTAAAATGAGAAATAGTCAAAAAGTATATGAGATCACCTGGGCTCAGAATCTCTACTAGGGATGATACTCGTTGAGTGACCTGATGTTGTACGTTTCATCTTTTCCTAGTTTTCTAAAAACCAGGTGGTAACTCCAATTAAAAAGCGACTTGTATCCCCCGAGACTAATCATTTGTCCCTGTCTGGTAAACGAAATGGATGTCCCATTCAACAAAATTGCCATGTCCCTTGGAATTCTCAAAATCTTCCCTGGTTGCTCACAAGGAGTTACTTATCCTATTTCTTGTTATACACCATGCTCATTTATTCATTACTTCACCCTAGTTTGGGTTTTATGATGCATTTTACCACAATCAAGCATTAGTTAGTTTAAATTGAAAATAAAGCGAGGGATAATTGGATTGACAAGCATTCACCACATAATAAATAAGCATCCATCAATCAAACAAATGATCATGTAAGCAAGTAAGCACATAGCACACAAGCATGTAAGAAATAATCAAAATAAACAAGCAAATAAGCAAAATAAAAACAGGGAAAGGGATTAAGGATTACAACCCGAGAAAAAGCATATTCCAATAAATACATCGCAATTAAAAATAAAAAGGGGAATTAGGATTAAGGATTACAACCCGGAAGAAAGAGCCTATTCTATTAATTACATCAAAATAGAAAAAAAGAAATAAAATCTTGTACTAATAAAGCTGCAAAACAGAGGTTAGTTCTCACACACATGCAAGCACACATCACATTTAGGACAATTTAATATATTCCATTCATCTACAATGGGAATAATAAATAAAAGAATAATTAAACACATTAGCAAACAAGGATGCTAATGTATGCAAGATGCAAGATTTTGGAATTTGGGTACTTTAATGTGAAATCATCGTTTTTATTATGTAAAAGAGGTTTTTATAATGAGGCAAATATTAAGGAATTAAAGTGGAAAAATGCAAATAAAATAATAAAATGTGATAAAGACATTATTCTCACCATAAAAATATTACCTTCATGATGAAAATAATAAATTTATCAAAGAAAATCAATAAAATGGAAAGGACAATAAATATGCAATAAAATAATAATAATGCAAACAATGTAATAAAATGGATGATAACAATATTATTTTCAACATAAAGATGGGAACTTTATATTAAGAATAATAAATTTATCAAGGAAAACAATAAAAATAATTAAAATGTAATAAATAATTAAAAATAATAAAATGTAGAATTAAAAATATTAAAATGGTAAAGATGTCATTTCCACCATAAAAATGTATACTTTATGATAGAAACGACAATTTTACCCCATAAAGGCATAAAGACAATAAAAGTCACAAAAATGTATTAAAATGATAAAAACAGAAATATTAATATAAATAAATGAAAATACATAAATGAGTAAATTAAAATGATAAAGATGATAATTTCACCATAAAAATTTGAACTTTATGATAAAAATACCAAATTTACTATAAAAGACATACATATGACAAAAATAGGAAAAATACAATAAAAATTATAAAAATATAGAAATACATATGTGAATAATTAAAAACAGAGAAATAAAAATATTAAAATGATAAAGATGATATTTTTACCATATAAATTTAAACTTTATGATAAAAACACTAAATTTACTATAAAAGTATAAATATAATGAAAATTGGGGAAAATGTAATAAAAATAATAAAAATTCTGGAACATTGATAAAAATAAATAAAATATAGTAATAAATAATTTAAAATGATAAAGCTGATGTTTTTACCATAAAAATATAAACTTTGTGATAAAAACACCAAATTTATCATGAAAAGCATAAATACAATAAAAATTGTAAAAATACAGAAATAAATACACAAATGAATGAGGATGACAGCAAAAAATATTTAAAAATAATAAATATAATAATTTTACCATCAAAATGTAAATTTTATTATAACAATACCAAATTTACTATAAAAGACATAAAATAAACAAAATTAGGAACAAGACAATAAAAATAAATAATGTGCAGGAATAAATAAATAAATATGATAGTAATAAAGTAATAAAAATAATAAAAAAAAGCAATTTTACTATAAAAATATGAACTTTATGATAAAAATATCAAA
>CATIWM010433540.1:0-50203 GCA_949671775.1 Mallotus repandus
TAGCTTGTATTAGAGAATCGAGTTACCACCACTTTCAATTTGTCCCAGTTATTACCCTGGGTGGCGACTCCTCATCTCCACGCCATGTCTTTGTGACAGTGGTTAGTGTGTTCCCTAGAGCCCTGAGCTCAAACAATGTTGCGGTTACAATAAACTTGGGTGCGCGCTAAACCCCGCCGTCTACAGTTATCATTCTTTTTTCTTTGTTTTCAGTAACTCATTTCCATGGTTACTTCTCAAGGTTGATGCCCTCTTATCCCTTTGTTTTATTCCTTTTCTTTTATTGCCGTCTTTATTTTGCTTTCCCTTGTATCTTTTTACCTTTCGTCATTTTCAATCTTCATTTATCTTTTGTTATGGGCATTTTTTGTGTAAATTATGCGTCTAACTGTATCGGTAAGGTTGATGATGGTGTGCTAGATATGAGATCGTTAGGCATAGAGGTAGTAAACATATCAGATGACTCTTATTATATTATTTGTTTTGATGCTCTCAATACCTCTTAAGAGCCTAGTTTACCTCCTCGCCCTCACCGACATGCAGCCGTTTGTGGTTCTGTGGTGAAGGACGACACTAATGAGTATAATGATGGGGGTATGGATCAAGAGACATCAACCATGAAGGGTATTAAATTATGTTTGATTTTGGCCCATTTGTTGGAGATAAAGACAGAATATTATATTTTGGATGAGTATTCTCTTTCAATTCCTAAGGGTTGTCGGGGCAGTTCTATCTACGGAAAGAATCAAATGGTGGTTTATGAAGATTCACTGCGATCAAGTCTTCACTTTCCTTTAGACCCATTTGTGGTGTCCTTTCTTCAAACGTATGGTGTTCTTATGAGTCAGTTAACCCATAATGGCTAGATGATTATAAATAGTTTTCTCGTGGTCTTTTAGCAGAAGATTTTAAAGCTCGATTTAAATGTCTTTCACTATTTGTTAATGTTTAGTAAGAAAAAGGAGCAATAGTATTTGTTTGGTCACCCTAATAGGGCTATGTTTAGAGGTCCTAAGATTTAAAAATCTTAGTAAAAATTTCTTTTTCAAGAAAAATCTAGCTCAATGGCATTACTCAAAGCATACTCCATCATCACAGCCCTTCAAGAGCTCACAGCAATAATCCAGGACCTCAGAGACACAACAAAGGTGAAAGAAGGGACTCTAACTAAACATGGAGCATGGGTAGAAAGTGAACCCCCTGGAGGCTGTAATAGAAGAAAAAAACATCAATACGGATCCAACAAGGAAAAACAACACCCATACAAGGCACCATACATGTGGCACCATATGCATGTTATTGTATGCTCGTAATTTTTTTTTTTGGCGTGGCTGCCTCTGCTTGCTTTATCAATTAGTATGGTTGGTTCAGATGTCGCTAATACTAGTTAACCTGTTTGGTGAATACGGTGTGATTTTAGTACTTTGGGTATGGTGATCTCTCTTAGGCTTTTAATGTGGCCTGCCCATTGATGGCCTCAATATGGATTTATGAGTATTTTATGTTGGGCTTTTTAGGCTTGCGAGTATTAATGCTAGGCTTAGATACTAAGGTTCCCTCCCCCTAAATAACCTAATCATTTATGTTTGGCTCTTTTTTATTTCACAGGTAGCCAGTTTATTTAGCTTTTAGTGCATCATCATATATGTTCAAAGGGTACTGATAGGTCACAAGGGTCTTTGACAGTTGCGTCTTTTCATTTTGTGTTGACTCTCTACCGCCTTTTGAAATTCAAATAATTAATTAAACGAGGGATAATGAATTGGAAGAGACTTTCCATCTTCTCTGTTTGTTGGGCAATTATTTCATATGTCTGTACTGATAGTCTCTTAGGTTCTTAGTGGTTACCATTCTTTTTTCTTTGTCCATGGCTATTTCTCAAGGTACATGCCATGTTGTCCCTTTATTTTCTTCTTTTTCTTTTATTGCCTTCTTTATTTTGCTTTCCCTTATATCTGTTTTCCTTGTTTCTTTATCTTTTGTCATTTTTAGTCTTCATTTGTCTTATGTTATGGACATTTCTAATATAGATTTTGCATCAAAATGTGTCGGTCAGGTTGATGATGTTATGCTAGCTACGATCTCATTGGGCACAGAGGCAATGATCATATCAGATGACTCTTATTCTATTATTTATGCTGATGTTCCTAATACCTCTTAAGAGCCCAATTTACCTCCTTGCTCTAGCCGATATACAGCCGCTCGTGGTTCTATGGTGAAGGATGACACTGATGATTATGTTGATGGGGGGTATAGATAAAAAGACGTCAATCGTGGAGGGTGTTAAATCATATTTGAGTCTGGCCTGTTTGTTGGAGATAAAGAAAGAATGTTGTATTCCAGATGAGTATTCTCTTTCAATTTCTAAGGGTTGCCGGGGCAATTTAGTCTACAGCATGAATTAAATAGTGGTTTATAAAGATTCACTATGATCGGGTCTTCACTTTCCATTGGACCCATTTGTGGTGTCGTTTCTTCAAAAGTATGGTGTTCCTATAAGTCAGTTAACCCTAAATGGTTGGATAATTATGTATTTTTTCTGGTGGTCTTTCGACAGGCGAGCTTAGAGCCCGATTTGAACATCTTTCAGTATTTGCTAATGTTTAGTAAGAAAAAGGAGCACCGGTATTTTTTTGGTCACCCTAATAGGGCTATGTTTGGAGGTCTGCACAAGATTCAAAAATCTTGGTATAAAAATTTCTTTATCATGACAAATCTAGCCCGACAACATTACTCGAAGCAACATCCATCATCACAACCCTTCAAGAGCTCACAACAGTAGTTTAGGACCTTGGATACGCGATAAGGCTAAAAGAAGGGACTCGGGTTGAACATGGAGCATGGGCAGATAGTGAACCCCTAGAGGCTATACTAGAAGAAAATGATGTCAAAATGAATCCTGTAAAGAAAAGAAGTACCGGTGTAAGGCACCATGAATGTAGGACACTCAAGGGCGAGGAAAAAGATAGTATGCTGGGGGATGAAGAGAAGTCCACAGAGTTCACAGGCCAAGAAGGTACTTTTCATGGACTTTGCTTAATTAATGCAAACTATTTAGTAAATGATAAGACGCATGCAGCTTGGAGGTGATGAGAGAGGCTTCAATCTTTGAGACACTCCCCCTTTCCGAGATGATATTAAATGACTAGTTCTTAAAAAAGTTCAAGATTCCCCCTCTCAAAACTTATGATGGAACGCTACAAAACTACTATCCACTTGCAATCTATGAAGGACTTAGTTCTTTGTAAAGTTTTTCTCATAACATTAAAAGGAGTGGCACAAGAATGGTATCATGAGTTGAAAAATCTATCCATCTATAGTTTTATTCAACTATCTCAATTGTTCATGGCGTGCTTCCTAACTTACATCCCCATCAAGAAAATCTTGACAGATTTACAGAAGTTATTCCAAAAGGAGACTGAATCATTAAGGGATTTCATGGAGAGATTCAATAAGGAAGTTATCTAGGTGGATGACCTAGACCTTTTAATAGCCATCAAGGCCCTAGCAGCGGGAACCACTTATAAACTGCTATACGATTCCCTGACTTTAGAACCGCCCTCCACTTTCCCCAAACTGATGGCCAGAGCATCCTGGCATATAGGGTTGAAAGAATTAACAATCACTAATGGAAATATACCAGATCGGAGAAGGCCCAATGCCTCGATCCATGAAGGGAGAAGTAGAGCATGGATTGTGCTAGGAGAAGAAGAAAAGAGAGAACCTAATTGTAAAGCCCAAAATAGCAAAACTGAAGATAAGAGGGGTGACAAGCACCATTAACATTAATCTTTCCATATGGACCTTTACCCGCAACGTACCTATACTCCTTTGAACACCTCTAGAAGGGGAATCCTGATATGGATCAAGTAGTCAAGAGAACAGGTGAATTGGATGAGGAGAATAGATTCTAAGTCCCCTAAGAGCATAGACAAGTTTTATGAGTTTCACAGGGGCATGGGGTATGACACTGAAGAATGCATGCAATTGAAAGACGAGATCTAAAGACTTATCCGGGTAGGACCCCTGCAAAGGTTCGTTGGTGAATTGAGAAGTCACGAATTATTCCATCTTGTGGGAGTAGATAAAGTGGAGAGGAAAGAAAAAGAAGGCAAGAAAGCAAAAAAGGAGCCTAAGGCAGTGATAAATATTATCCTAAGTGGGTACCCTAAGAGGGAATCCCCTATAAGAAGAAATAGTGGTCAAGAGGGGTATATTCAACAATTGTTGGCCAGAATAAACAATAAGTAACATTCTCAGTGAGAGATGGTGAATGGTTAGATGGACCCTATGAAGATGCACTTGTAATAGATGGGGGAATCAACAACACGCTGTTGAGGTGAGTACTGGTAAACAACGAAAGTGTTATGAGCTTAATAACCTTAAGTGTGTTCAAAGCCCTTAGTAAATCTATCATAAACCTCAAAAGGGTATCCAACCCTCTGGTAGAATTGGGGGGAACCTTGAAATTGTCTGGGAGTGGGTTAGTCATTTAATATCATCTCGGAAAGGGGAAACGTATCTCGAAAATTGAAGCCTCTCCCACCACCTTCAGGCTTCATGCCTCTTATTACTTATTGAATGATCTACATTAGTTGAGCATGGTCCATGTAGGTACCTGCCTAACTCGTGAATCCTATGGACTCCTTTTTGTCCCCCGACATGTTGTCTTTTGCCTTGCCCTTGAGTGTTCCACGTGCTTAGTGCCCTGTATGGGTACTGTTTTTCCTTGCTGGATCCACATTGACGCCATTTTCTTCTAATGCATCCTCTAAGGGTTCACTTTTTGCACATGCTCTATATTCAGTTTGAGTCATTTTTTCGCTTTTGTCTCATCTCTGAGGTCCTGAACAACCACCGTGAGCTTTTAAAGGGCTATGATGATGGACGTTGCCTCAAGTAATGCTGTTGGGCTCGGGTTTTGGCTTTATGGTGTAGTGTGTTGTGGGTTAGAGTAGAGGATTCTGGTTGTGTTTGAGGTGGGTGGTAAGTCTTCATTAAAGAGAGTAAAGAAGCTGGTGTTGCATGGGGTTACAAAGGGCTTAGGTCTGGTTAGGCTATGTTCTGGTGTTTGTTGGCTATACTACCCTCTGTCTTTCCTTGGTGGTATCACCATAGGTCCACACTCACCACACCAATGACAACTGTCGGTTTTTCCATCTTCAAAAGGTTCTGTAAGAAGAGTAAACCATTGAGTGAATCCACCGAGCAAGGTCCTAGCAATCCAAATCTAGTGCCCAAGTTAGTTAAGGAGACTAGAGGAAAGGTAGAGGGAAGTAAAGGAGAATAGGGTTTCTTATTCTTACTCATATGTGTGTCTTTTCCTTAGATACTCACTCCTTGTTTAGGAAGCTTAGCTGGACATTATACTATTCACGTGGTTATGCTCCCTAGCCTACTACCGTGTTATGCATCACCATGGTCGCGCATGGCTTACTCAGAGGGCTACCAACAGACTGTTGCAACTACACAGATTACTGTATTATTATGGTTTTTTTTTGGGCATAACTGCCTCTACTTGCTTCGTTGGTTTTTACGGTTTGTCAGGATGTCGCCGGTACTAGTTGTCCTACTTGGTGAAGATTGTGTGGTTTTGGTCCTTTTGGTATGATGATCTCTCTTGGGCTTTTAATGTGGCCAAACATGGATGGCCTCAATGTTCTTCACGTTTTGGATTTGTGAGTGTTTTATGTTGGGCTTTTGGGCTTGTAAGTATTAATGTCAGGCTTAGATACTAGATATGTTCAAAATAAAAGTTTAAAGGTTGACTAAAATATAATAAAAGTTGAGGAGTATTAAAGGTTAATTGAGTAAAGTTCAAGGGTGAAACTATGCATTTGGTCATTTTGTTAAAAGGTCTATTGGTCTAAAAACATTCAAATCTTTTAAAATCTTGGCAAAAATGTCCAATTTTGATAAATCAATTGCAATTATAGCCCAAAATTGATTTTGGTCAAAATTGAGTATAAAGGTACTGACATAACATCTTAGGTGACATTATCAACTAAATATTTGCATAAAGACATCAAATATTTTTTATTTGTAGCAATTTTGTCCCAAATTTATAAATTTGACACAAATATGTTAATTTTTCTAAGTACATTATATTTTTATTATTAAATATGTAATATTTAGTAGCTAAAAATAATACTTAAATGATCAATTATTTTTGTAATTTTGAAAATTTTTTAAATATATATCATACATTTAACACTAAAAATACATTAATCTAATTACTAAATTATTTTAAAATAAAATAATATTTACATAATTAATAACTATCTCAATACATAAATTTAATTTTATTAACATTTATGGTTATTAATCATGTAAAATATTTTATCTTTTAAATAATTTATTAATACATTGTTGTATTTTAGTATTAAATAAATAATACACATCTTTATTTAAAATTTTATATTTAAATAATAAATAATTCAAATATTAAATATAAAATTATGTAAATATTTTATTAATTAAATTAAATATTATTTATTAATTACGTAAATATTATTTTATTTTGAAATAATTTCATCAATAGATTAATATATTTTAGTATTAAATGTATAACGTATATTTTTAAATTTTTATAAATTATAAAAGTAATTGATAATTTAAATATTATAGTTAACTATTAAAATATTACATATTTAATAATGAAATATGATGTATTTAGAAACATTAAGATATTTATGCCAAAATTATAAATTTGGAAAAAAATGCTATAAATAAAAAATATTTGAACTTTTTATGCATATTTAGTTAATAAGATAGTAGCTCTCATATCAATAGTGCCACTTAAACGGCAATACAAATTTTGACCAAAATCAATTTTGAGCTATAATTACAATTAATTTGTTAAATTAGACATTTTTTACCAAGATTTCAAAAATGAACTAAAATTACAATAAATCGAAAACATTTGAATTTTTTAGACCAATAAATCTTGTTAAAATTTGATACTTAAAATTACAAATGAATCCCATAAAATTTTCATTTAAACTAAACATATTCTAAGCGAGCAAAAGCAGATATATTTTCTTTCCAAGGCAGTTCTTAATCATTTTGATTATAAATAAAATGGCAACCACTTTCAGATATTGACTTATATTTTGTTTTACTTTCAAGTAATGTCAACAAAACATACCAAAATTGCATAATAAAAAAAATGAATTAAAGGTAAACTGATGATATAATTAAAAAAAGGTCTCAAAATTGGAAATTGGAAAATAACAAGAAGATGAACTCATTGTTGATGGAGACAAAACACAAAATTTCAGCTTCTCAAACTCTCAACGATTTTGGAGAGGGCTGAATAGGTTCCAAAGGCTGATGATATGACTCCTATTATAATGATTATAACACAAACTGCAGCCTGCAGCAAGAAAAAAAAATGAAACTAAAACTCTGCTTAAAGTATGCAAATTGTTGTGCTTATTAGCATTTTCCTTTCCTGAAACTGCAACGGATTGGAGTATATCATGGAAGTGTACTAGAATGGATGAATATGTGTAACAGATCAGCATGCTATAATCCAAAAATGCAGATTGAAGGAGCTGACAAAGAAAATGGAGGTACCTGAAATCGGGTTGCTTTACCCCTCAAGATGCTCAGGAAACAAGCACATGGAAGTATCAAAGTCTGCAATGGAAATTAGTTGTTAATATGATGCATAATTAGGAGAGATTCACAGGCTCAGTGCCTGCACAGCCTTGTAAGACTGGCATGCACAAGGGGTTTTGTTCCCATGCCCATTTCAATCCACAAAATTAGCTAAAGATACTTACTACAAGCATCGTGAGTAGAGATCCAATCAATGACATTACCAGACCTGAAATGAAATGAGTTGTTTGTTAAACATTGACAATTGCAGCTAAATGATGCAGGAAATAGAAAAATGCAGGCCTTCAAATGCCAAAAAAGATAAAATGTACTAAAAGTGATTAAACAGGAACTGACCGAAGAACGGAATGGCAAGACCGACAAGCAAAGTAGAGACCACCAGTGCTGTCCTAATGCAGATACGGTAGAGATGAGACTTCATATTGTTTGATGGTATCAATTCTTCTAGACTCATTGCCACTGGAGACATAGTTAATGCATATGTGCTTCTAATTAAGGAAGAAAACAAAATTTTCTGGAACTTTTGAAGCAAAAATAAACACAGGACTGTGTTTCATCTGTCTGGGGGATTCCTTCTAAAAAAAGTACATAATAGTGATCATAAAGGGGAAATAAAAAAATGCTGGCACATAGTTTGAATATCATTCTTGAAAAGGATATTTGGTAAATGGATTAACTACCTGCAAGAGAACAAACAGTAAATAGTTTGTAAGCAACAATCTGTGCTGATTATTTAAGAGAGAGATTCATAACTTGCTCGGAACTATCACGAAGTGAAAGTTAGAACTGAAAAAGGGAAATCCATTAAGAGAAACCCAGTTGGACAACAGTAACTCCCTGTTAGCCAATGAGGTTGGAACTAGAAATTTTGAAAGGCACCCTTTTAGAATTTATGAAAAGCAGTTTAATTTCACTGTTTAGCTGTTTTGACCAGGTGTCAACATCTCTTTTTCAAATAGTGGCAGTAACCTTGTTAAAGAAAATGCAAGAAAGTAGGGGTGAACAACCAACAAATACTGTTGCTGAAAAAAGAGAAACAGTTGAAATTTATAGAGAAAGTTGTTGAAACTAACGAGCATACCGTGGTCCACACAGCAATCTTCGAGGCAACTAAATCTTGAGGCATGTTGAGAGTGAACTGAGAGGCTGTTGATTCCCCAAACATTGTGTACCCCATAACAGCAACTCCAGCATACATCAAGGTACAAATAGCAAAGCTGATTGTACAAATTCTAGTGATATTACAGTTGGGATACTAAAACTCAAAATATAGAAACAAATAGTTTCAGAAAAATAATACGGTTGATCATCTGAAGTTACCATGCTAAAAGAACTGCAGGGTATTTATTAGGTTGTGCCATTGAGGAATAGATGTTTGGGAAGACAGCATGTCCTGAGTAACAATAACCATAAAGACCAATAGCAACAGGAAGAGTTCCAAGGTTCAATGCTGTCCCTTTACTATGAATGCCAACATTATCAACCAGACCAGCCCAAAATAAGCAGATGACCACTAAAATTGATGCAATAACTCCACCAGCTGCAAGAAGGACGGAAACAAGAACATCTCAAAATAAGACCATCTTGCAATTGGATAGGCTTGTCATAGACTAGTTTCAGAAATCATGGCTTAAGCAACGGAAGGAATTCAGACATGAACAAGTATCTCAAATGATTAATCATGCCACTCTAAGCAATAATTCTAATCATTTTTCTGTGTTTAATTTGAACCAGATTATATCATGATATGGATTAGTACAACTGTGCAACTCATAGCAGCTGGGTTGAAGAAGATTCTAACTGATACCACCTGGACCTAAAATGATAACTTTTTATCCAAAAGCTAGTTTCAAATTTTAGGAATACTCACCAGAAATATAACTAAGCACACTGAGGTCTCGGAGCCAAACAGTTGGAAGAACAGCAAGGGTGCTCAACAGAGCAAACATATGGGGTGGATCTAACTCTAGTCCGCCAAAGCTTAAATAAGCATTTGGAAATAGAGAGGACAAGTTATCACTCTCCAAAATTATATACTCGACACAACAGGCCTGCAAATGAAGATTTGCGTTGATAAAATCATTACTAATGAAGTATTCCCAACATGAATCAAGTATACTGCACAAGACTGAACTTAACAAAAAGAAAAATTAATGGCAATGTCCGGGAAAACTTCATAAAGGATCTATAGTTATGCATGAAAATGTCCAGGAAAACTTAATAAAGCTTCTATAGCATTCTCTTTTTTCCCCAGTGTTGGCACTCACCAACAATGAACACTTAAATTGAAGAAGTAACGACTAAAGTCTAGCTATTTTAACAGTTTCCTCACATATCACAAAATTTGAGGAGATAATTCAGTGTGATTAATTTTGTTTGTCAACAAAGTACAGTTAGATATGAAACCAACTTATTAGGCTCAATGGTTTAAATTTAAAGGGAATAGGACATAATGCAAACTGTCTCAAATAACAACAGTCAGTTGCTCACTTTTTCTCTTTTACTTTATTTTGAAAGACAATTTTTTAAGAATTTTATATGCAATTGATCTGTGATGAATAACATCTATCAAATTGTAAATCATCACGCATCTAATTGGAAAGATGGGCCAATCAACAAACAAAGACATGAATAGTAAAAAATTTGATCCAACAGCCTATGGACAAATAAGAGAGAATGTGAGGAAGGCACCATGAGAAGAAGTCTCTGGTCCTTTTCCTAGTGTCACTTCACTAGCTGAGTAATTATGTACAAAGGTGGAGAGTTCAGCAGACAAAATGCAAATTTTGGGACCCAACAATCTTAAAATAAAATTCTTGAAATTTATTTAGTCCATGAATCTGCCAAAGAAAATGGTGCTAAGTTTCTAAAGCACAAATAAAAAAAAATGTATATCAGACAAGAAAAGTAAGTTGTACTTACATATAACTCGATGTATAAGATTATCTGCAAAAGGGGAAGCAAAAGTGACAGAATTAGTGGCCAATTAAATTTGTAAACTAGTGCAGAATATAGGAGCAATATGTTAATCATTCTCTTCCATTTTTATCTTAATCATTAATACTACAACTGCAAATCTATTTGTCTTAGCCAACTTTACTAATAAACAGGAGCAACAATGCTGTAAAGTGGTGGAATGGACTAAGTCCATCCCTTCCATGCTGCCTTTGGTGGGATAGGGAATGCTCATTCTATTAAATTGCTAAAAAAAAATTTATTGTACATCATTTTGAAAATTTTATGAGTTAAATGTCTGTAGAAAATTAATATTTTTCACTATACTCACAGAGATGACAATCCGACCAGTAGTACCAAAAGCAGCTTGGCCAATATCAGGGTAAGTTTCAAGCCCTGGTTCACTATCCAAGCAATAACGTAAAAGAATTCCAGTGTAAAAGGAAAGAATTGCAAAAATAAACAATATAGAGAGCCCAAGCCATCCTCCTTCTTTTAAAGCATAAGAAGTAGATAAAATTCCAACTCCACAAAGAACATTGATGCCTACATTATAAGCCACAACTAGAACACGTTAGCCCTTGGATAATCCCACATGATATTATTTAATTAATTACAATTAGAATAAGATGCGTTACAGTTAGAAAAAAAAATCTTAATTAACATATAAAAAGTTTATTCCACGGGAAAAAGTAGCACAAATAAACAGACAGACATTCTTGCAGTTTACTCATTCTTTTTCATGTGCCCCATGTGCAATGAAATTAAGCTAATAATGGTCACAGTTCATGAAGATGTACTCAAGCTTGTCTTTATGTCCATAAGGGAAGATAATAGTGAGGAACAGACAAAGACAACAATCAGATGACCTGTATTATATAAAATATAAATAACAAAAGATTTTTCTACAACTTAAGGCAGTTTTTCTAGCTGTTTACAGACACTGATTGGTGAATATGATATATTATTCCTTAAATGAGCCGCGGAGACACGTAAATCACATTAGCTGAATCAAGAACATGCTAAAATACAAGATACAGCGCAGATAGCCACCCTAAGGAAGTGTTTATCAAAAAGTAGAATACTGCATGATTGGTCTATGTGGTCCCTCACAATTGTAGATCTGGCTGATAAAGGATTAAGCTTGGAAGTTGTAGCAATCCTAACAAAGCAAGTGGCACAACAGGCACATCCTGTGGCTGTTAATGACAATCACAAATTTTTTGTAGTTCCAAATAAATCATCAATGCCACTATTCCAATATTAATGATTTGACTGATGACCTATCATGTAGATATGTGCATTGAAAGCTCTATGATAAACAATCTTTCCATGATACTACCAAAGGAACAAAACAACAATAAACTCGAATCATGAATGTTTCTATTAGCTCAAAATTACCATTAAGCACAGCTTGGCCATAAGAGCTTTGGCGAGAAATGGGAAGTTCATGTGAAATGTAGGATGCTTTCTCATCCTTTCTTACAGAAGACTTTCTTGAGGGAATTGGAGGAAGTAAAGAATGAGAACTTCGCCTGTGTTGTGGCAACTGCTCATCTTCTACCTTTGATATTAGAGGCTTTGTCACAGAAGCTAGTGATTCAGGTGTCTGTCTTCTTATTAGTCCTGAAGAGGATAGAAATGAGCTGCTTAACCTTGATAGCGTAGGAGTTCCAAGAATTATATTTGGAGACGGTACACTACTATATAGATCAATCGACTGCCTACAAAATCAAGAAACAATTATGGTCAAGTACCAATCAAACTTTTACAGATCTAATTGACATAGTTTGAGGAAATCTTAAAAGCAATAATTTAGAGACCCATCAATCAAAGAGAATCCAAAATAATTTCATTGATTGTGATGATTAAAAAAAACTCTCATTCAATGTCAATACACAGAATTTTGCATCTTCAAGACCCAATCATTTTCAAATAAACTAACAGCCAAAAACAGGTATACTGTCTTTTTATAAAATGCCTATTAAAGTTGCTTAACAATTTTCCTCGGCCCATTTGGCTAGCAAATCAATCTATCTTTGTTTCATGGTCAATAGAGAAATGAAATCATAGGCACCATTTTAGCACAGCCCAACACAGCAATCAGAAGTACTAACTTTATCAGGTCTAAAACACGGTAAAATGCTAAGAATTAATCCAAAATTAAAACTTTAAATGGATGGTCAAGTAAAATAAATAAATAAATGATCCACAAACACACAAACAGAGATAAAAACCTGTAACTTTGCGGCCAAGAAGTGTTGTAAGAACCAGTTTTGATTTGTTGCCTATTATCAGTAACAGAATCATCAGAATCAGATTCATTTCCATCATCTTCACCACCTTCTCTAACTCCGTTCTCTTCATCTTCCTCTTCACTCTCTATGTAAAAACTCTGTTCTGAAACTGAATTCTTCATTTTTTTCTTCTTTTCTTTTTCTCTTCAAATTACTTTCCTGCAACCATAGAAAACAAAAAACAAGAACCCAGTTGCTCTTAAATCACTCTTTCTTTCACCACCCATTTAAAGAAACCAATCAATAGCCTCGACCATAGATAAAAATGAGAAAAAGATCAAGAATTGATATCAAAAACCATAAGCAAACCTCAAGAAAAAGTGATGAAAAAAGTATTTTGCCAAGAAAAGTGAAATGGAAAAAATGTATACACAGTGTAAATATAAATATCAGTTTGTTTTGGAAGGTTGTTTCTTGGATTGAAAATGGTAATTAAGAACATGAAAAAAAAAAAGATTTAAAATCTGCATACCAGCCAAAAAAGGTCTATATATATATATATATATATATGGAGACATGCATTATAAATGGGAAAAAAAAAAGGAAATATAGTAAAGATTGATAACTAACAAGAAGACCGTCGAATACAAAAATAGAAGGTGAAGAAGGAAAAAAAAAAACAATGAAGCGTGGATACGCAAATTTTCAAGGTTCTAATGGTTGAAATATTCAAAAGTAGTGCACCTTAACAATCAACATTCTTTCTTTTGTTTGGCTGCTGAGAAAATATTAGAAACGGAAAACAAAGAAGTCCCATTTACCATTTCCATTTATTTATAGAATGCTTGCTGAAAACAATTGCAATGAAACTAGAAATTCCTTATATTGAAAGAGAGAACATTAAAAAAAAAAAGGTTAAAAGCTAAAAAACTTTTCCCTTTTCTTTTCCCCGCAACTTTCTCAGCAACCAAACAGAAGAAATAGCTTATGACAGTGATAAGCATACAGAATTCTGCTTCTTTCTTCACTTTCTTAGTCTTCTTTATGCATACATAAAACAAAAAGAAAAAACCAGAAAAGGGTCACAAAAAGAGAGTGGAAATCAAATGAACCTTTTATATGGGGAATTGAGGGGATTCTGGAATCTGGGTTCTGCAGAAAGTCATGAAAAAGAAGAAAGTTTTGATATTTTTCTTTGGAAAAAGAGAACGAGGCTCTCTGTTTTTGTTGTTTTGTTGAGTTTGTGCTCTTATATACACGCAAAAAATTTGTATCTGTAGTAACACCTACCAAAGGCTTGTAGATAATTTACAATTTAGCTATATAATATAAATATTGGATAATACATCCATTTTTAAATATATGATATTTTATTTTAGATAAAAATTCTCTCTTTTTAGAATAAAAAATGATAAAAATATAATTATACTTGTTGATGACTAGTCTAAGAGTAATTTAAATAGTAAAATATGTGAAAATAGTGACAAAAAGAACATGATTTGAATTTTTATTAGTATCTCTAATAAACTCTTTATTTGAGCAATATTTTTTACTTTAAAAATATAAATAAAAAAATAATTTTTAATATATTCTCTATATTTTTATTTTAAAATAAAGAGTTGGTTTGACTCTCTACATATAGGGAGTCAAACTTCACTTTTCACTTTAAAATATATCAATTCCTTATACAAGATATTAATTGGCATTTATCTATTTATTGAAAAAAATTTTCTCTTTCATCAAATAGAAAGTAAAAATTAAATAAATAAAAGAAAATCTTATAAAAAATAAATGAGGAAAAAATTAAGTATTAATGTTTATTAAATAAAAAAATAAAGATTAAAACTATTTAGAATTTATTGGAGTGTTAAAAACTAGTCGTGATTCTACCCAATGTGCAAATTGTGAAATAAAATGATATAAATAATTTGAATGGAATAATAACTAAATAAATTAAAAATAAAATAAATTACATTAATTTTACTTTCTTTAATTTTAGTTGCCACAATTTTTTGGTTATAATAAGGTTTGTTTTTAGAATTATTAAATTAATTTTTTTAAAATAAAAATTATTGAATTAGTATTGAAGTATGTATAATAGTTTTTTAGTTAAAAAAGTAATATTGAGTAAATACTATAGTTTTTTAAAATTTTTAATAGTTTAGAAAAAATATTTTGAGTGATTTAATATAAAAAAATACGTAATATATACATAATTTTAGAATTTGAGTAATATTAAAATATGTATAATAGTGTTTTAGTTGAAAAATAATACTAAATAATTATTAAAAATATTTTATTTTTAATAAAAAATTATGATTTTTAATAGTTTAACACATTAGCTTTTTAAGTGAATATATGAAGGTGGACACTTGTCAAAATTTTAGCTTAATGATTTTAGAACTCATGATTTAATAGTTATAATAAGATTTATTCTTAGAATTATTAAATTAGTTTTTTTAAATAAAAAATTATTAAATTAGTATTGAAGTATGTATAATAGTGTTTTAGTTATAAAATAATATTAAGTAAATACTATAATTTTTTTAAATTTTTTAATGGTTTAGAAAAAAAATATTTTGAGTAATTTAATGTAGAAAAATACGTAATATATATATATAATTTTAGAATTTGAGCAGTATTAAAATATGTATAATAGTATTTTTAGTTAAAAAATAAAACTAACTATTAAAAATGTTTTATTTTTAATAAAAAAATTAGAATTTTTAATAGTTTAACACGTTAGCTTTTTAAGTAAATACTCGAATATGAAGGTATAAACTTATCAAATTTTTGATTTGATTATTTTAGGACTCAGAATTTTATATATATAAATTTTTTAAGATGTTTTTTATAGTGTAAAAGATACTTTTTAAAATAAAAAATACTATTAAAGATATTCAAACCTTTTATTTCCCTTCTTGTTGTGATGGAGAATTAATCTTTTCAACTAGTTTAACTAGCACAGAGAAAATTTACTGATTGGATGTATTGTTAAAATTCAAAACTGTTATTTTTAAAATTATTATATTTAATAAGTTTAATAAAATAATTTTAGATTTTTTTTTAACCAGTTATATTGGGGATGGTGGAAGATATCGCTCTCTCAATGCCCACAAAGAGTTTTGCCATTAGTCAAGCCTTACAGGCAAATAATTTTAGATTTTCATAATTGTAAAAATGTTAATATTTATAAAATTTTATCTACAAATTTGGATATAATTTTCATAGCTCTATTTTATATAAAAAATACTTATTAGTTAAAAATAATTTAATTGTTATTTTTATTTTAAGGGTTTGAAGATATTATTATTTAGTATTAGGAAAATGGATTACTAACCAATACTCTTAATCTGTATTGGACAGAATTTTATAGTAAGATAGAAAGGGTGGTTAGTAATTCTCTAATGTTATTACCTCAATCTTAATTTATATTTATGTCTATTATTTAACTTTTTAAGACTTAAAAAACCATTGTATTTGATTTAAAATTTTAAATCTTATAACAAAAAATTTTTAAATATAATTTTTAAAATTAATTATTTAAACAATATTTATTATCTATTTATTATTAAAAATTAAAAATAAACTTATTTTCAAATAAAATAAAATTTTCATTGATTAATTAATTTTTAAAAATTTTATAATTTTTAAATTCTACAGAAGTAATCATTTTAATTTTGAATATTATAATAATAAAGATTACTTTTTAAATCTATACTTATCTTCAAAAGTTGTAGCATATTTTTTAGGATAAATCACTAAAACTCCCCCGAGATTTATTAGTTAAATACATTGATTTTACTTTTTTGAAAAATTTATTATGATATTTTTTTTATATTTATTTCCATTACACTAAATCGACTCTTGTCAATTTATGCACAAAAGTGTAATTTTATAGTATAAAATATTTTTTTATCTTTAAGTTTTATCTTTTATACATTTATACATTTTTTAATATCATTTTTTAATTTTTAGCAGGTAAAAATAAATTCAATTATTTTAATTTCTATACTTTAAATTAAAATATAAATATAAATTTTATATAAAATAATTTTTATATTTTAAACTAAAAATATGAACATAGATAAATCTTTAAAATAATTTTAAATTCTAAAATAAATAAACAAACACAGCCAAAATATAAAAAGACTATAAAATACTACTATTCATAATATTTTATATTATACAAATTTTAGTTTCAAGTAAATCTATAGTTTGTTTTTAAAAGATTTTAGGATAGAAAGTCACTATGATACACATTTATTAATTACATCAATTTTATATTTATTTTTAAATAAGATATAATTTATTTGATTGAGTCTTTCATAAATATTAATTTTTGCATTTACATTCACCTATAATTAAAATTTTTGAATTGAATTGTTTTAAATAAATTTTTTTATAATATAAGTTTTGAGTAAATTTTTAAAATAAGTACAAAATTTAAAATTCAATACGCAGTATATCTAAATAAAAATATTTACATTTATGAAAATTTAGCAAAAAAATAGAATCTAAAAATTATATAAATAAAAAATAAAAATTTTGTAATAAATTTTTATCATGATATCTTTTTTACCATAATTTTTAATTTAAAATGTGAAAAAATTATTTTATTTAAAATTTTTATTTTTATTTTTTATATAAAAGATATTTTATTTTTCAATGTAAAATTTCTTTTAAAAGTGATATAAATAATATATAAGTAAAAAAATTATATAGATGGTAGAAAGACAAAACTTTAAGAACGAAAAGAAATATTGAGTTACAAAATTATGCTTTAGTCAATAATTGCAATGAAATTAATGATAACAAAGCTTATATGAATGTCATGATATGTTTTTCAAAAATTAAAATTGATCAATATATTTGACTAAACATCATGAAGATTTTAGTAATTTATCTAATATATATATGTATATATATATACACGCACACGTCTTGAAGGAAGCTATGTCATTAGTTGATTCAGCCTCTGACAATTTATTATATATTCTTACTACCATATAAATTATTGTAATATATAACACCCATATGTACATTTATACATAAAAAATAAAAAATTAGATTAATACCTATTTAATTATAATTATTAATAATTTTTTTATGCTTGTAATTTATATTAATGTAGTAAGTAAATAAAAATTAATTTAATAATGTTAATTTTATATAAATATATATATGTATTGGAAAAAAAGTTTCTAATTCATATGGTAAAAACAAAATTTATCTTATAAGCTACGCTGCTTAAATATTGTTGTTTAAAGCAAAGCAACAGAAGAATATATAACTCAATAAAAATAAGGTATAATCATAATAGCAATAATGCATTGGATTTTATTATAATGTTGAAGTTAAACGCGTTTGGGTGACAATTTTATTAAGATAGGTGACCTATTAAGAAGTTTTTGTGTTGCACCCTTATTTTGAGATTTTTTTTCTTTCTTTCATCTCTTTTTTTATTAGTGATTTTTTAAAGTAGTTTTATGGGTAGTTTTTTATCATTTCTTCCCTAAAAACCATCATTTTTTTCTTTTTTTTTGAATAAATTATACAAATGGTGGTTGAATTTTTAATTTCTTCTGTTTTGGTGGGCGGATTTTTTTTTTTTTTACAATCAAGTGGTCAGACTAATTAATTTTGTATCAATGTAGTGGTTCTGACCAGCCACAAGCTGTTGGAGTGCTGAGTCAGCGAGAATGAGACCCACAATCTCACATGTGGACTGTCATGTCATCCTAAAGCTATTAAGTTGACAAAATGACCTTACTCACACTTGATACATTAGTATAGAGCTTGTCCTCTAAAATGCAAGATTGAAAAAAAGAAAGATGAGGAAGAAGAAGCTGCAGACTGGTGGAGCAGTAATGGAGAGATGTCTATGCGGTGAACGGCGGATAGTGAGGATGTCATGGACTCGTGCCAATCCAAGGAGGCATTTTTGGAATTGTAATTGCAACCTGACATTCGAATGGATTGATGATGCCTTAGATGAAAGATCTGGGAGAATTATAAATGGTCTTCTAAGAAGCAAAGCTAAGGTTGAAAATGATTTGTAGAAGAGCAAGGTTAGAGAGAAAAGATTATGGGTTGCAGTGATATTGTTGTTGTTTGTTGTTATGTTCAAAATGTGTTAATGTTAGTTGTTGATGGGATTCTATAGGTTATGAAAATGTAGTCGACTGTATTTAGGGTTATTTAAGGGTTAATGAAGTGGAGTTGATCGGTATTGTAAAAACCCAATGAATCGATGTATGAAGAAGATATGGTTAATGAAAGGGGGTTACGTATGAGTAGTAAAAAAATATTGCATGAATTATGAATATTTTCCGAGTTCAATTGTTTGTTTGGGTGTTGGTAATGGAAGAAAAATGCAATTGGTTTGGTGGATTATTTTATTAGTTCAATAACCATTTTGGGTGTTGTTAATGTAAGAAGGATTCATTTCGTACAAGTTGAGGTCTGAACCTGGAGCTTCAATTGCATATTGGTTCTTTGATGTGAGTAATTGCAAATTGGTTATTGGTCTACTTTGGTGTCATTGTTGTGCATCCTTAATCTAAAGCATCAAGCACAACATCCTTAAATAATTGATATGATATCAGTTTCTAAAGGAAACATTACAAAACTAAATAACCAAATTGTTATCTACAATGACAATACACAAAAGAGTAGCTAAAACTATGGAAACTATGGAAATTGGCAATTAGAAAGAGCAGCTAAAATTTCTATTCCATTAACAATAGAAAAGTTCACAAAAAGAGCTACTATATGATTAGAGTTGCTGCTAGGTAAAGGCTACATACCTAACCTTCAATAATTCAAACAAAAAGAAGCTACCATGTTCATATGATTCCCAATTAAGAACAATAGTGTTCATAATAACTTCAGGAACATCAACCATGTTAGTATAATCCCTGAATAGGCAAAATAATCAACATTTTTCTATAGACTTGTTGATTTCATGATGTCCTTTGAACCTTCCTTGTGCCTTCATTTTTTTCCTAAGCTCTTGACTAGACTTGTCCTTTCTCTTGGATGCATTTGCAATTGCTTTAGACTGAAACAAAAAACCCACACCAAACTTATAAATATTTGCATTAATCAAGCAATTTTCCTTGAACAAATCATAAAGCAAAGTTCATAACTAACACTTGTAATTGAGTTAATGTAATAAAATGCTTTCCACCCTTTTGAAAACCTTCAACCTTTTCAGTCATAAAGCTAGGTTCTGGTTCATTACCTAACCTGAGCTTCCCACCTAATTCAATAATTCTCTGGCTTTTTCTTTGAGGCTACAAAAATTACACAATCAAGCCACCAATATTTTACATTCTAAATTAAACACCATTTTAACAATCTGACCAAACAACCGACAAATGCAAAGTCTAAATTAATAATAAGAACAAATTAAACTTACATCAATAATGACTGACGATGTGTTCAAGTCTGTGTAAACCCCATAACCTCTTAGTGGTTGACTTGTAAAGCCTAGTGGAGGCGGAGTTAGCTTCCAAGACCTTAAACCACCTAGTTGTGTCGTAACAACATATGTAGGTGTCCTCTTTCTGCTGTAGCTAATTTCACAGTCTTTACTTTTCTCTTGGTTAACAATTGAGGAGCCAAAAACAAATGCCTTCAACCCTTCAAGTCCAATGTTACCCTACCAAATTGATTAATATTAATAAGCCAAATTTATTGGAAACAAAAAAGAAGACAGCTTGTTAGCATAGAGCTTATGATAACCTAATTTACATTATCAAATTCAGTTGCATTTGAATTAAAAAGCATGCCTATTTCAATAACAGCTTGTTCCTTGTTCTTTCCTTTTCCACCATGAGTCTAAAAAAAAATTTAAATAAAGTTAGTTTTATGACATGGTTGAGCAAATAAATTAAAAACATATTTGTCTTGAAATACTCACTACCATTTTCCTTAGCATTTGAATGGAAGGTTGATGTTGTTGTACCTCCACATAGACAACCTCATTGACCGAGTCAGCTCCTCTTGATTTTCTCAATTCAGGGCATGTTTGCTTGTTGTGGCCTTGTTGATAATATACATGACATGTCATCTTCCTGTCCTTTCTAGTTAACTTAGTTCCATTTCATCCTTGTTCACCTTCTTCTAACCTTCTATTCTTAGCTAGTCATCCGAGCGTCCTCTTGTCCAGAGGTGGTTGAGCTGGGTCAATACCAGATTTCACCCAAAATTTTCTATTATTCAAACCCTCCATCATATGCAAATAAGTTTCTTAGTATGTTACTTTCTTGTATACATCATGAATAAAATCTTTTGGATTCTTCTTAATGGGGTATGAATTGCACAAATGGCATGTGGACATGGAATGCCAGTCAAATCCTAGGATCTGCAAGGACAGGTTCTGTTCTTCAAACTGACCACATATGTATCTCCTTTGTGTCCCACTTCAAACCCATTTTCACCATTCCATAGCAAATTACATTTTATACTTCCAAGACAATTATCATAGAGCTTCTTTCTAATGCGAGGACCAAATTCACAAATCCACTTATCACACTTTGCTTGATTGTCCCTCAACCTAGTCATAACCATTTTCCTAATGCCCTCCAACATAGATTAAATATTTTTATCCCTAAACTCCACAATTTTCCCATTGAATGCCTTAACCAGATTATTATCCATGTCAGACTTAACTTCAGTGTTGAAATATACTCAACACCAATGTCTTGGAAGCATATTCAACATACCCTCAAATCTTTGAGGTGTTAGCTTCTTCAACTCCTCCATATTAGACTCAAAATCAGCCATATTATTTGATTTTGCACATGCCCAGAAATGTTGCTTCAAGCCCTTCAACTTGTGCTTCTTTCTCCAATTGGCATAGAGATGCCTTATACAACATCTATGCTCTGCATTCGGAAGCAACTGCCCAACAACATCTAACAACCCCTGAACACATTAATTGAACAACATTCACTTGATCAACTACTAAAATGTAAAGTAGCTTAAAAATTATAATTATAAATGTAATATACATAATAATTATATAAGTAGCTAAAAAATTACCTTTTGTTGATCATTAATTATGGTCCATCCACTGCCATCCTCCATTTGAAGATCTTTGATTAGCAATTCTAAGAACTAATGTCAAGTAACTTTATTTTCAACAGTCATAACCACCCAAGCAACAGGGAATATCTGGTTGTTCCCATCCCTTCCAACAGCAACAAGAACTTCTCATTTGATTGTTCCTTTAAGAAAACAACCATCTATTCCAATGATCCTCCTACATTCTCCTAAAACCACCCTTTTTTAAGCAATCAAAGCTAATGTAAAGCCTTTCAAAGAATGGAAATTGATCTCTAATTAGTCTACACACTCTTATTTCAATTGTACTCCTTGGATTAGACCTTTGAATTTCACCTAAGAAATCACAAAGCAGCCCATACTCCTCTTTTAAGACTCCTTGTAGTTTTGCCAATGTTAACATCTTAGCTCTTCTCAATTGAGTTATTGTGAGCTCAACCTTAATATCTTCCTTAACCAACTCTTTTAAATCTACTAATCTTATTGCATGAATACATTTATATTTATGCAAATAGTTAGCAACTAACCATTTTGCTGTCACCCTCTTATTTCTAAATGTAAGAGGGCAATTGTGCTCTTTGTAATGTGTTTTAATATGAAAATGGTGACTCACACTATCAAAGCTTGCAAAGACAACCCATGAACATGTCTTTTTACCACATTCAACTCTAATCTCATAAGTTGTGTTTCTTATAAATTTAACAAAGCATCTTTCTTGGATTGCATACCTGGTTATAACTTCCTTGAATTGACTTGGGCTTCTAAATGTCATGCCCAAAGTGAGTTCTATCTTTTTTGCATTTGGATTAAAAACATGATATCTGCTTTTTATCCTCACTACATGTTCACCATCTGAGCTCGTGCAACTCTAGTCCCCATCAGAATTGAATTCTTCATCTAAATACAAACCACAATTTTCTACTTCTCTTCCCTAGTTCTAAAATTTTTTTCTAACAGTGTCAGAAGCAACAACTGCTGCTTCTTCACTCTATAATTGTTCTTCTATAACAGTATGAGATCTCCTTTAACTGCTGCTAGGTTGATTGTTCACTGTGGTACTTTGTTGTGTGGTTGACTTTCTCAAGGATGCCCTAGCTGTCTGCAACTCATCATCATCTTCGTCAGATGGAAGATCACAGTCCACAAGTAGATCAAGATCCTCTTCAACATTAATCCCATATGTCTCTACATCAAGATCTTCATCACTATGTACTGCACTGCCTGAACCTGCTACTGCATTGCTTAAACCTCCCACTTCATAAGCTGAACCAGCCACTGCATTGCTTGACCCATTTAGGCCAGCTGCATTATTTATAGGAATGTCCTCACCTCTAAGCAATTCTTCTCTAATTTGACTCAGCACATCATCTTCCAAGCAATCTTCAATATTTACTTCAGGCACAGATCTAAGAAAAGCATTAACCTCCTCAGCTAATGAAGGTTATGTAACCTCATTTACTGTCCCTCTTACATCACTATCACCCCCAGATGGTTCAATATTTAATGCAGCAGACCCTTCTTGCTGCTCACTACTACCCTGCACAAACTCACAGCCACCAGGACCCTCTGCCATCTCACAGCCACCAGGACCCTCTGCCATCTCACAGCCACCACTTCCCTTACAACCCTCACTATAACCATCCACTAAATCCTCACACCTATTTTCTAAGCCACTTTCAACCATTAGATCTTTATCCCCATCACACAATTTATGCTTCACATGCAACTATATTCTTAAATGTTTTTTTTAGAATCTCTATAAAACTACGTATTGACCCCTTATGCAACAACAACAACCCATGTGCTAATGGCATATGAGGTTTCCTAAAGTACACTTTCTCAACCTCTTTATTACCCAACTTGTCCTTTATGATGTTTTTTATACCATTAAGCAAAGCTTCAAAAAAAGAAATTTTATCTATATTTACCTTAAAATGCACCTTTATACCTCCAACGTAGCTCTTCTCTAAAGCACTACGACCACTGACAAATAAACCCCCACACCATGTTTCAATAACATGGTCCTCACTACTGTAAAAATAAAACAAAAAGACAAATAAAGGCTTAGTTCACACTTCATACACTTATAAATTCACATGCAAGAACGTTAAACCACACATTCATTACAATTGTGCTTTGAATGTTCCCAAATCCATCGCAAATATGACATCAACAATTAACAACAAAATAAAAACGTTATACATGCCTATTCAATTTGTCCTTCAACATTTTCATCTTCTTCTCCAGTGTTCTTCTTTCCTTAGCTCCACTAATTTTGAATTTCTTTATTTAGATGTAAAGAACCCTAATTAAATCTCATCTTCCCCATTATTCATTTCCTCCTCATGGACAACAATGAACGAATTTTTTTAAACATTAAGTATCGGGCTTTGTTCTTTTTCAATTAGCTTGAGGTCATTTTTGTCAACTCAATAGCATTAGGATGACGTGACGGTCTGCATATGAGATTGTGGGTCCTATTCTTACTAACTCAGCACTTCGACAGCTTGTAGCTAGGCAGAACCACTACATTGATATGAAATTAATTAGTTTGACAATTTGATTGTAAAAAAAAACTTTGCCCACCAAAATAGAAGAAATTAAAAAGTTCAACCACCATTTGTGTAATTGATCCTTTTTTTTTGCCCTTTAGCCTTTAAATAACACGAATTTGAGATCTAATCTCAAATATTTCATGTATTTTTTATATTATTAGTGAGTTTTAGTCTGTGTCTTCCTCTCATCTCTCTTTTCTTTTATTAGTGATTTTCAATATTGATTCTATAGTTCTATGTGTGGTTTTTGCCCAATTCTACGGCCAAAACCAACATTATCTTTTTTTTAATCTTTAAATATCATAGATTTGAGATCTAATCTCAAATTTTTCATATATATCTTTGTAGTATTAGTGGATTTTAGTCTAGATCAATAGATCTAGTGGTTTTTTGTTGGATAATATAATTATGTAGTGGTTTGATATCTCCAAGTAGCCAACCAATTGAAGTTTAGTCAAGAGTTATGATAGATTTAAACCTGCTAATTTAGACTCATTATTTCTAGTCATGGGTAGACCCAGAAAAACATTTTGGGAGAAGGGGGAGCAAACTTTACTTCATCTGAGTATACTAAAAATATTTCATTCAAAAGAAACCAAAAAAATATCTCAAATACACTAACGATAGTTTAAACTAAAAAAACATAATATATCCAAAAAATAACATTAAATGCTAAAAAAATAAAATTACAATTGTTCTCTATGAGGCCTCATATTTTGATAAAATTGAATAATTTTCTCATTATCAAGACTGTCAAAGATATCTTTCTCGACATATGTGATCAAACAATCATTCATCCATGAATCACACATTCTATTGTATCATCGATTCTTCACTAGATTCATTACAGTAAATACTATTTCCACAGTTGCAGTGGCAATTAGCGAAAGTGAAGCTAATCTCACAAGTAAATACACTAAAGGGTATACAACATCCTTTTTTAATTTAACCAATTTCTTGGCAAGATCACTAATACCTTTTAACTTTGAGAATCTATCATCGGATCTCATGTCAACAATATAATTATCAAGTTGGTTGCCAAGAATAACAAGATCCATGTTTGAGAAATCAAAAGGATAAAATTCAGCAAGATGAACTAGCTTTTGCTTATCAAAAGCACAAAATGAGTCATTTGGGTTTAAACATGCTACCTAAAGAAGAAACTCCATGTTGACCTCAGTGAAATGATTATTAAGTTCTTGTAATTGCATATTAATCAAAGTATAGAATAATTTAACCTGGAAATGATGTACCGTGCTTTAATAATAAAAATATAATCCATATTTGGAACATCAATTTCACAAAACAAAGAAACTTCTCCAAACGACGACTCTCACCCATTATCTCCAATTGTTTAGATTCGTTGTTTAGACACATTAACTAAAGTAATGGCATTGATGATATCATGATCTTTTCTTTGTAACGCTTATGATAATTCATTGGTGAATCCCAATATATTTATCATCATATGTAACACTACAAGAAAATAAGTTTTCAATGACAAGAAATTAATGAGGGTATAAAAAATCCCTCATTAAAAGTATAATTTTAATAGCTTTAATGAGAGTATAAAAAATGCCTAGTTAAAGGGTTAACTAGTAGTGAGAAAATTTTATGTTTCTAACTATTGATATGTAATTTGGTCATTGTAAAATTTTCGGCGCCAACTTCTCCTACCAAATGAAATATTTTTTTTAATTAAAAAAAAGTCTAATGACCACTTATCTCACGTACTTAAACCCCTATTTCTCAAACCCTTTTTACTCTTTCACTTAACCACTACTTAATTCCCCATTTTTCTCGATTCAATTATCTAACCACCCACTTACCTAGATAAAAAAATTACCCAAGTTCTCTGATTAATTTTCTTAATTGATTTTCCGAATGGGTTAGCAATATCACTCAATCCATTTTTCCCATCTCACAGTAGCTTCTTCCTTAACGATTCGTAGATTGCTGCAATTCTTCTCTAAAGCAATCAAGGTTAATCATTCTTATTTGCTAATTACACATGTTAGAACCTTATTTATGTTAAAGAAATGATGTGAACCAAGCAAGCACCAAACATGATGATCGACTCAAGTATGATGGTCCACTGACTAGGATAAATATAAAGAAGTTTAAGGATGCTTAAAGAGTGTCCTTGAAGCCAAAGATCAAGCTTAGGATGGAGAATCAAAGCATAAGGTAAATGAAGCTCAATTGAGTGAATTTGGAGAAAGTTTGCTACAGGGGCAAAATCATCATTTTTGCACTTTATTATCATATTTTGATCCTCAAAATGAAGAATTCATGTCAAACACTTCAAGTGGAGCAATCTGCATTCAAAATACATAATGTGCAATTTTGAAGATTTTGGAAAGTTCTAAAAGATGCTAAGGAAGTCTATAAGAATAAAAAATCTTTCAAAAATATTCTCTGCAAATAAAATCCTAGATGTGATGGAGAATAGCTGCTACACATGTTTGAAGACCTGGTTAAATTTTACTTAGTTGTTAATTTGACTTTTCAATGCTTAGTTGTCATAAGTTATCAATTTGACTTTTCAATGTTTTGTTGTCATTAGTTGTCAATTTGAATTTTCAATGCTTAGTTGTCATTAGCTGTTATATTTCTAAAGAAATCCTCTTTAGTTAAGAATTTTGCTTTATATGTATCTTAAGGAATAAGTAAGAAACACTTTTTCCTTCAAGGATTAGGATGTTTACATGTCCATATAAAGGCTATAACATTATAAAGCGAATTTTAAAAAAATTTTATCAATTAAATTCGAATACTTAGAAGGTTAAACTCCTTTCCTTTGTTCTTAAAAGAACATAGTGAATTTATTAAGTGAAGGCTTGGTGCATTCAAAGCTAGTTTAATTTAAACTTAAAATTGACTTAGTTAATCTTAGGTTTATATTAAGCAAATTTTAATTCTTTATAATTAAGGTCCTTATGTACAGGTTACTTAAGGGTATTGTTAGGGATTAGAGTTTTCCTTTGCTTGATTTATGAACAATCCTTGGCAAGGTTATCAAGATTGAATACGGGTTTGGTACAAGTTAACCATGTTCATATCATTTGGTATTAGAGGTTTGGCTCATTAATCAAGTACGTATCTTTATTATTCTTTGTTGTTTCATTACTATTTAGAAAAAAAATTCATTGATTCTTATTTCTTTTGTTCTTATGTCTTGTTTGATATTAATTCATTTTATTGTTATCTTGAGTCAATTTCGTTCTTTTCTTCATATTCCAATTCATTTCTAGTCTTAAAAAAATAAAAAAATCAAATTCATTTCTTTATTATTACTCTTGTTACTTTGTGTCTTAAGTATCTTGTTTATCGCAAATACATATCAATTTGAGTTTTTTCTTAAATTGGCCATTTTAGTATCTGTCATATAAAAAACAAAAAGAAAAGAAAGGAAAAGAAAAAAAAAGTTTTGAATTGTGACAGAAAAGTTGAATTCAATTTGGCCTAAAACAATTCCAATTTGCTATTTTGATTCTAAATTCAATACCTTTGCCTTATTTCAATTATGACTATTGTACTTTCCTTCTTAAGTTGTGTTTGGGGTAGTTTAAACATTTATTCCAAATTTTCTTTTTTTTTATGTTGTATGGGTATTGTCTTCATTTGTTGCTTTTTCTTTGGCTCTTACAGTAAAATTTGAGTTTAATTTTACTTTGTTTATTTTATATTGAGCTTAATTTGATAATTAGTAACTTAAGTTTCATAAAAACTATAAGAAAAGAATTTGAGAGGTAAAAGGTGAGTGGTGAGTTCTTTAAAGGGTAAAAGCCTAATTAAGTGAAACACAAGCATAGGGTGACATTTTTTGAGTGTAAGCATGTGGGGGAGTGTTACTTGTGAGGTTTTCTTTGGTTCCCCTTTATTTATAACATAGAAGATCCAAAAGAGGTTGAGATAGATCCTAAATGGAAACATTTTATGAAGGCAATGCAAGATAAGAAGACTCAGTTATTAAACATCCATCAAATTAAAGAGCAAATAGGGAGGTTAGAGAGAAGCCAAACTACAACCACCACTAACAACACCAATAATACATCTCAAATCACACCTAGACAAGTTCATAGAGAGAGATAGTGTGATGATGATGATGAGTCCATTTATAAGAGCATTTAAGGGCATAATAAGCAAGATAACAACCTTGGGAGCGTAAAGATGAAGATACCTACTTTCTATGGTAGAAGTGATCCCGAAGTATATTTAGAATGGGAAAAGAAGGTAGATTTTATGTTTAGTTGCCACAACTACTCCAAGGAAAAGAAAGTTAAGCTACCACCACGTTCATAGGCTATGCATTAATGTCTCAAAAAGGCATTATGGAGAAGAACCTATCTCTACATGGTAACAGATGAAGACTATCATGCAAAAGAGATTTCTGCTAACTCATTATTATAAGAACTTACATAATCATTTTTAAGGGCATAAATAAGGTTTAAGGAATGTAGAGGTCATTGAATTGGTTGAGAGATAAGTTGAGGAGAAGAATACAGAGGAAGAGTGCCAATTTAAAACCTTACCTCCAAATACAAATTTTGAAGACTTGTGCATCAATCAACAAAATGAAGAGATTCAATCTTCATGTGGAAAACTTTGAAAAGGGAAACCTATGAAAATAAAAGAAAAGAAAAGAGTGAGTTAAGTGTTAAAAATGGGCTGAGTGAGCAAGGTGAGAATTATGAAGAGTAATTATACATTAAATTAGATGGTCATGCTATCAAAGTGAATGACAGCATTCATGTTATAGCGAATGAAGAAAGTGTTAAAGATTACATTGGTCTTGAAGAGGAAATAGTTGATAAAGAAATTGTAGAGGTGTTGGAGCAAAATAATGACAAAAGCCTCGATGAAATATTGCAAGTTGAAGATAAAGACAAGTGTGTGCAACCTAGCAAAGAAATTAATGAGAAAGTGCAAATCTTTGAAAGAGAATTTAAGGAAAAATTCCATGTCATTGAAGCTAATAAGGAGTGCTCATAAAGTTTTGAGCATTCTAGTAAACTTGTGCAAGAATCTACCAGTCAAAGAGTTAATATGAGTGCACACCGTGATCGTGAAGAGTATATGCACTATGATAAGGAAAAACTAGAAATTTATGCACAAAAGAGGAAACTAGAGATTGAGAGCAATATGAAGGATAAGGAGATGGTTATTCATCATGATTATACTAACAATTTTAATCTTTCTTTTTCTAGTGTTTTAGGAGTTGTTTTGTAGGCCTTTAAGCCATATAAAGATCCATTTGATAATGTTAGTGAGGTACTTTATACTTACAAGGTCAAGAATGCTTTTAAAGATTTTATTCCTAGTAAGAAGTATGAGAAAGAGGTGCAATATTTTATTTCTTTCAAAGGAATCTATGGAGTGTTCATTGTAGCAAGAATAACTTAAGATATTCATATTTCAAATTTAGAATGAAGCAATAAAAATTCAATCTTTACAAGTTTGTAAATACTAGTGTTGTGTTTCGAGTAAGTCCACATGTTCAAGTTATTTAAAACTGCTTATATGCATTATTGCTTCAAAGGAAAATTTTTCTACCAATGAGTTCTTGTTTGATCCTTGAGGATATCTAAATATATCGACTTTAGAAGATGGGTCAAATTCGAGGATGAATCTTCTCCAAGAAAGAGCGAATGATGTAAACCAAGCAAGCACCAAACATGGTCTAATGACTAGGGTACATATGAAGAAGTTTAAGGATGCTTTAAGAGTGTTCTTCAAGTAAAAGATCAAGCTTAGGATAGAGAATCAAAACACAAAGGCAAATGGAGTTCAATTGAGTGAATTTGGAGAAAGTTTGCTACAAGGGCAAAATGCAAAATTATATTTTTTGCACCTTATTATCATATTTTGATCCTTAAAAAGAAGAATTTATGTAAAACTCTTTAAGTGGAGCAATTTGCATTCAAAATACATAATGTGCAATTTTGAAGATTTTTGAAGATTTTAGAATATGCTAAGGGAATCTACAAGAATCAAGAATCTTTCAAAAATATTCTCTATAAATAAATATGTGATGGAGAATCGCTGTTACACATGTTTGAAGACTTGGTCAAATTTTGCTTAGTTGTCATGAGTTATCAATTTGACTTTTCAATGCTTAGTTGTTATGAGTAGTCAATTTGATTTTTCAATGCTTAATTGTCATTAATTGTCATGAGTTGTTATATTTTTGAAGGAATCCTCTTTGGTTAAAGATTTTTCTTTGTAGGTATCTTTAGGAATAAGTAAGCAACAATTTTTCCTTTAAGGATTAGGATGTTGCTATAATATTGCATCATGAATTTTAACAAGTTCTTATCAATTAAATTCAAATACTTATGAGGTTAAACTCTTTTCTTTTGTTCTTAAAAGAACTTAGTGAATTTATCAAGTGAAGGATTGGCGCATTCAAACTGTGTTTAATTTAAACTTAAAATTGACTTAGTCAATCTTAGGTTTATATTAACAATCTTTAATTCTTTATAATTAAGGTTCTTAAATACATGTTATTTAAAGGTCTTGTTGGGGATTAGAGTTTTCCTTTGCTTGATTTATGAACGATCCTTGGCAAGGTTATCAAGATTGAATATGAATTTGGTACAAATTAGCCACATTCATATAAAGAAATAAGAAATTAAGAAGATAAAATGTGGGAAAAGATCTTTGTAGCTTTATGTGTTCTTTCAATGATTCTTTTAATGATTCATATACCCATTGCATATGTGGTGAAACAAGTTAAAAATTCACTCATTAACTTTTAAAATTTTCTAATTTGTCATTAACTGATACAACTTCTTCGTCTTATATGTTTACTTGTTCATTTATTTTTATGATCTAAATGTAATCTTTGAAGAAGGTCAAGTCCTAGAAGATACATATGTAGATTGTTCAATTGTTGGTTAGAGTTCATTATTAATAATTTTTTTATATATATTAAAGTTAACTAGTTATTTGTTAAAATTGTTTTAGTTAAGGTAGAAAAATATATAAGCAAATAACTATAGAATGAGTTAAAATGTTGTGTTAACTCTACTATTAGATAGAAAAATTTTAAAATCCATTTTATTTATTGGTAGAAAAAAATTATTTTATGAAGAAACATAGCTTATTGATTTGCATATTTTTGCATTTCTTGTTTAATTAATTGAAATTGTCTTTTATTTTTGTGTTTTATTTCTGCATTTCATTGCTTAATTAAAATATCTACTTGACTTGCCCTTTTCTTTATTTTATAGGGAGGTAAAGATAATCAGCCACCTGACATGGCAAAAATTTTCTATGAGACTAGATAGCAAGATGGAAAATTAGTTCAGCTAGAAACGACAAACAAATATATAAATTTCACTATTTAACCTTATGGCGTAATTGTAGTGTTTATCATTATATGAAGGGATAATTATGGTGTTTGTCACTTTTTTAAATAATATTTAGTCTAATGGACCTTTGTAGGATGAAATTGTGAAGACTATTCATTCTCATCCATCGCTTTCAAATCTTGAGATCGTTGAAAAATGCTTTGGAACATAATGCTATAGCCATGTGTTTGATTATAAAGGTGGAATGAAGCAAAAAGATTTTAAGGATTCCAAGTCTGATTATATCAAAGAGCTTGAGGCTAAGCTCCATGAGAAGGAAGATGAAAATCGTAACCTTAAAAGACGCATTTATACAGTTGAAAGTAGATTGGACCAAATTGAGAATAACTTCACTCAACCACAAGCAGCACCCTCAACATCTAGCGTTGACCTTCATCAGGTGTCTCTTATAGGCTTTTTTCTTTTTTCTTTTCTACTTATTAATTTTGCTTGTACAAATTGGTTGAGCATTGTTTTGGCATAGCTTGAAAAATTTGGAATCTTAGCATTAGGAGTTTTAAATAAATGCTTAACAAATATGCAGTTTGAATGATACTAATCAGCCTTTGCTTTATAAAATAAATTCAAGTAAATTTTAGATCTGAAGGTATTAATTTATTGATGTAGTTTTATTCATGACAAATTTGAATGCAATTCCTTGGTTACTCAATAAATTCCTTTGTTGAGATACTATGAAATAATTAAGCTGTTAACAATTTAGGGGATTTCCCATTGCCTAGATCTGATCTATGCTCATTCTATTTACTACATTTTTGACATACTAGTGATGGGGTACTTAATCCTCTAATGTACCTTGTTATTGTTGCTCTTAGTATACAAACTATGCTATGAGCTTCTTTGAATTTATGAATTCTCTTTAGTGTTTAACTCTGTTACTTGTTATTTTTTCCATTATTTTTTCTCTTAAGGTTTTTTATATGCTCATTAAACTTGGACTTTCAAGTATATGAGGATGGCCAATTGACCAACCTTCATTATTTTCTTCCAATTGTAGGATGCCTAAAGCCATGAAAACTGACATTTCATTTTGCTTCTAACTATACTTAGGTAAAATATTCTTACTACTATTATATTCATTTAATTACTAATAGTTCATATTATAAAGATACAAGTAGCTTTTGAATTGTAATATGAAAAGTTGTGTCTATTATTCACTGTTGAGATCACTTATTTATTTATTTTTATATTTCTTGTAGTTTTTCTACTTGACATATCAATTTCAAGCAAGGATTTAAGGACTTGGTAAGATTTTTTTGGAAAAACCAAGTGATCCATAAAGAACTTGAATATTTTTGTATTCTAAGGAGTAAATACTAGGAAATATTAGAGAGTTCATTTAGATAGAACTCATGTACTTTGACAAAGTTACCATTATGTATATTTTGGTTAAATGAATATATGGATGTGATCATATATATAAAATACTTTGCTATATATACAAGTTAATAATATATATATAGAAATGGATGATTTTATTAGTGATAGGATATGTCCTTACTATAATGAACTTCTATTGATTATATTACAATTTATAATGATGAAAACATTATTGTTAAAATGATTTTTAGTAAGGTTCTAATTTTTATATAATGATGATAAATTTTATTAATAAAGTGTCATATAGTGAGGAAAAATTTCATTATTAGAGTATTATTTAATGAAGAGCAAATGATGAAATAGTGATTACATTTGTTGTCATTAAAAATGCTTTTTAATGACGGTAATTATCCCGTTATTATATGTAGTAATGATGGAACTCCATTTTTTATATTATTATCCTTCCTAATGAGGGCAGTAATGATGAGCGATGATGGGACATTTTCTGTCATTCAATATTTTTAATGACGATTTATTTAATTTTTAGTCATAGATTTTTCCATCATTATAGGTCTATTTTCTTGTAGTGTAGCTTGAGTACAAATTCAAATGATTGAATATATTCAAGAAGAGCCTATGCTTCACCGTTTTGCCCTGAATTTATACCTTCTTCCAAATTTAGCTCAAGAACATCAATAACAGAGTCAAACATCACAATTAGATTTGTTGATGAACTATAATATGAGCCCTATCATGTATCACTAGGTCATTGAAGAGAAGTTTCTTAATGTAAACCTCGACCACTTGAGATTTCACCATTTTTCCATGCTTCAACAATCTTTTCAAGTTGTCTTTCACGAAAAATATCTTGTTTTTACAAGAAGCTGCAACTATATTTAACAAGGTTGAGACTATATTAAACAACAAGGCAATTCGCACATGATTCTTTCCTACTGCTACAAACGCTAATTGCAATTGGTGAGTAAAATAATGAATATAATATGCAAATTTTCTTTCAAGATTAAACTTTTCAAACCATGAATTGTACCTTGCATATTACTAGCTCTATCATAACCTCGTCCACGTAGAGATGATAAGCTCAACCCATACTTTGAAAATAATGTCTCTATTACAAGCTTAATAATAAAGAGGTTGGGTCACTTACATGTACAATACCAAGAAAGCGTTCAAGCACACATTCTTCTGCATTCACATACCATAAAACAACTGCAATTTCTCTTTAATAAAGATATCACAAGACTCACTAACAAGAATAGAAAACAATCCACCTCGAAGATCATTAATAATAATATTAATGGTTTCAACTACAGCGGCATGTGTAATATCCTTTTGAATCTCAGGAGAAATAACTTTCAAATTACCATGTGCATTTTCTAAACACAACATTGTTGATATCTTGATTATGATTAGCCAAGAATTGTAAAAGTTGACTAAAATTTACATAATTGCTAGAATCTTATGATTCATCATAACCACAAAAAAATTAATCCTTGGCGCAAAAGGAATCGAACATAATCAGTGGTTGCAGTTAATTGAATTCTATAGTCTCGTTGAGCTTGATTGAATTGTCTAGCATAAGCAACTTGAATATGTTGCTTTTGATTCATCAAATCTTATAAATTATTTTATATTTTAAATTTCATGATATTCACACATTCAGATAAAATTATATTTAAAATAATAATAATAATAGTGTTTAAATTAATCATATTTTGCAATAGCAAAAAAATCATTAATAAGAGAAACATATGTGCATCTACACAAATTAAATAAAAAATCGTTAAATTAATCTTTATTTAATTATATTCATTGACATATATTATAGGTATAATTATATAAAGATTAGTGAAAAATATAATATTTTGGTAAATTTAAGATTAAGTTATAAGAAATATTAATTTTAAAAGTTCATTAATAGAAAATTCTTTTGACTAATGGAGAATTTTTTTGAATTTATAGCAATTCATTGTAAAACAATTTGCTTTTAGAATTTAATTTTAAAAACGATAAAATGTATAGAACTGAGAATTTTATCATTTCTTTTAGAAAAAGACCTCTAATGAACTAAAAAAATAATTATTTTATGTAAACTAAATATGAAATTTCCAATATTTTAAATCAAATGTTAATAATGTTGCTAAATCTTAATTAATGTAATTTATGTGCGAGTTCAAAAGGAACAATCTTAATAAATGTGTATGTAGGGATTATGTACCATCTATAAAGATGAATCATATATAGCATTAAAAATTGTGTTGTTCATATGTACCTAAAGATGCTTCAAGTAGACACTAACATGCCAAAGCCTAGTTAAAAAAGTTAAATGAACACTTAAATTGATTTAATTATATTTTTTATTTAAATTATAAACGAATCCAGCTATTATGTGATATTCGGAGTGGCACCATATGCCCTTACCTTTACAGTTCGGAAAAATATTATTTGAGGTCACAGTCTGGTTGTCAAAGAATTGATGTACACGGTGGGTTTGCCAATTGAGCAACATGTAGATTAAGACGCATTCCTAAATTCGACATGTGATTATTAAAAAATGAGTGCATTTGGTATCAATATAAAATTAAAAATTCCAACCAAAAAAATATATAAAATATAAAATTATTTTTTTATATGTAATGATTACATATATTTTTTCAAGAAAATAAAATTAAAAATTAGTAATTTATTTTATTTAATTATTAGTTATTAGTTAATTTTTATATATGTATATAGTATATATGTAATATATATATTAATAGTTTTTTTTAAATAAAAATTAATTTATATAAATATATATTTATCGTAATAAGAGCCGAAAAATACATCTTTATTTGTGTTTCAATATTTTCTTTTCATTTCTCATGAGGAAACTAGTAATTTCCCTCTATCATGTGTTTGCTTTGTCACTAGATTAGATCTTGAACTATTGATTGATTTCTAAAAGGGAAGTTTTTTATAATTATATTATTCTTTTTATATAATATGATATGTGAAACTAAAACTTTTATATATGTGCATGTTGAGAATCATGATGTGTACTTATGGGGAAATAAACAAATGTTTAATATTTTATTTTAAAAGAAACAAGAAAGAATTAATCTAATGTTGCAAGATATGGAATTAATGTTTGAAATTTATAACAAGGTATATTTGTCTTATTAATGGAAAATTTATTTGTAAAAATTCTTGTTCTTATCTCCCTCATCATAGTGCACATAATGTCCAAAATACATGTGACTATATATTATAATATATAACAATTATAAAAATATTAATGTCCCACATCTTCTTCAAGATTGTCCGTTCATTTAATTTTACAAGTTAATCTAGACTTCATGTTTCCATTGAGAATTCAACAATTTTTTTTAAAAAAAAAAAGAGAATTAAACAATTTTAAAATTAGACCAAACAAATTTAATTTAATTTAAAAACTGTTATTAATAAAAAAAATTATAATCTTAGACCAAACAGATTTTAATTATAAAAAGTAAATGTTAATTTAATCCTTTTTAATTAATAATGCATTCAGCAAATCTTCGATAATCTTTACAACGGTTCTAGTCACGTTGACTACAATATTCAAAAAGAAATTATTAGCTTGTTCATTTGGCATTTTTGTAAACAAATTGTTAAGTTGATGATTTTTTTTCCTCAAAAAAAAAAAAAAAAAAAAAAAAAAGAACCTACCGACCTATATATATATATATATACTCAGAACAAAATTATATATATCAGAACAAAACAATTTTTGCGACGTAAGATTGAAAGTAAAGTCTTATTTAAATAAAATCTTAGCCATTGGTTGGGCGGCATACTTTATTAGCACAATTTATTTTTTATGTTTATTTTGTTTTAAATTACTAAAGTCATGCTTGTTACTATTTTTTTTAATTTTTAAATTAAAAATATAATGAAAAAATTTAAAAATGATATTTTATGCATTTTGGTGAGAAAGTGACTACAGAAATCCTCGATTGTCTTCTCACGTTCTACTGTATTTATTTTCAAGAAAGCTTACTTTTTTTTTTCTTGATTTAAATGCATAAGCTAGGGGTAAGTTATTGAAATTAATTCTTTTTCCAGGTTTTAAATTTATAATCCTCATTCTAATGTGATGTAAAATTAAATTAGTTATTAAAATATTTTTATTATTTTTTATTCTATTTGAATCGAATTAGTTAGAATTTAATAAATTTTAAGAGGGTGTTATTTTAGTTGTTGGAATGCAATTGTTAGCTATTTAGTTCCCAAACAGCTAGAAAAATCATGGTTCATTAAATTTTTTTTTTTTTTTTGTAATGAGCTAGTTACTGTTAAATATCAAAACTATACCAATGCATATAAGCTCCAATTTCAAAGGTTTCATTAGTAGCCCTTGTTTTGTAATTTATATTTACTATTTTACCCTTACCCTTTTAACTTTAACTAATTATTATTACTTAATAAATTATTATTATTTGAATAATTATTAAAAATATTAATAAAATATTACTATTATAGTTATTAAAAATATTAATCACACAAATAAAATTTTTTTATGACTTATTATTTCTAATATTAATAATAGTAATAATATTAGTATTTTATTTAAAATAAATTGTCTAATAAAAATATATATATATATTTATTTTTAAATTATATAAATAAAACCATCTACAATATTTTTTTATTATAAGTATTAAATAATTTTTTGTCATACGTTAATACTTATATCATATACTATATATGTAATGTCTATACATGTAATTAAATACATTATTAACAACCTTGTTATAAATTTATCAAACACTTAGTATCGATTTGCTATAAATTGCAGATCACTAACTATCAGCTACCAGTAACAACTATCAACTATCGACTATTAACAATAATTTAACCAAATTGACCTAAATATTGGTAGTTAAAAAAAAAGAATTAAATTACATTGTATTTTTTATACGAATTAAACCCATAATAATAATAATAATACTTCCCATGCCAACTACCTATCCTAGCAAATTATAATTTGTAATAACTCTTAATTTATTTATAAAAATATTATATGATACTGTTGAAGTTGGGTTGTTGTGTCGTTGATGGGTCATTGATTTGTAGTTGATTTGCTTATTGTTTGGTTATTCAATTGTTGTTGTGGATGTTGATTTGCTTATTGTTTGGTTATTCAATTGTTGTTGTGGATGTTGAGTTGTTGTCATTGATGTTGGGTTGTTGTTTCGTGGATTGGTTGTTGCCAAGTTGTTGCAGTATTGTTGTGTGGTTGTTGTATGGTATTAACTCATTTAATTGTTAGCAGTTATCTCAAGCATCAAAGTAGAAAGACTAAATGGAAAATTTTTCAAAAATGTAGGGACTAAAGTGATAATTTTCCTTCTCTCTTCTTCATGATATAGCTAACAGATGCGAAAGTTCTAGAAAAGTTCCTGAACTTCCCGGTTGTCACTGTAGCACCTGAATCTTTCCAATCTCCGTTCACCGGCTAAACGACCTCTAATTGACATGAAATTCGAACCACAGATTCCAAAGTTTTGGCTTAAACTTTCCAGTGTTAGATCACCATTTTCGGTGACTGTTGGCTGTTATAATCACCACCATCAGACTCATCTTATTTTCAGGAGTTGGTAGATGCTAATTTTGAGTCCGATCTACGTTGTTAAGGCCTTGATCGGAGTATAATTAGTAATCTTTCTTTTCCTTTTCGATCTATTTATTTAGAGGTTGTTTGTGGAGTTTGAGACTATTTTTGAGTTTCATACATTGACGCAAACATGTTTATATGCCTGATTTGTGTATAAGAAATTTTCCTGTGACAAAATCCAGCGAGTCCCAACCGGATCCCGGCGAGGAATAGTGACCTACCCAGAAAATTATGATTTTATTTTTAATAAATAGTATAAATTATAAGGATTATTTTTCATAACTGGAGCTAGATTTGATTCCTCATAGATTTTGAAGTAAAAATCCTAGAAGTATTTCGGTGGAAATTTCCCAATTTATATTTAAATTGTCTTAACTCATCAAAATAAAATATTTTAGCCTAAAATGTCATATTTATGATATTTCTAAGTCAATTTCATTAATTTATTGATTTTAATAATTTTTCTAGAATTTTTGGAAATTATTATGAATTTATTTGTTTTATATATATATATATATATATATATAAATGCATATATTTTAAATAAATATTATTTATTATAGAGAATACCGAAGCGAGAACTTTGGAGATTAGGCGGACAAGAACACATCAGCGAGCTCGCTCCACTTGTAAGTTAATATTTTAAAGTGTATGTTAATTTTGACATTTAAGGAAAATATTGAATTTGTGATATTAATTATGTTTTGAATATTATTGAGGCTATAATGTTATTACCATGGTTTGCATGAATATTTATGATAAAATATTATTGTGGAGGATAAATAAGAATATTGTTATTTTTATTTTATTTTATCTTTCAGTTATGTCATTCTTTAAAATTTATTGCATTTTATTTATATAAAGAGTTTTTAGAAAATACTGGTAGAACGGGCTACTTGATGGGTGTCATCAGGACTGTGTGCAAACTGGTATTGATCTTTGAGTTGGCCCCTTATTTTGATTAATGTGAAAAGCTCTCGGGCGTATTGTGTTAAAAGGCTCGGTTGATGCATGACTCTCGGGCATATTGTGTTAAAAGGCTTGGTTGATGCATAGCTCTCTGGCAAATTGTGACTGATTATTTACTGGGGCTAGTAGCTCAGTTGATGTTTAGCTCTCGGGAACTGCTAGTAAATATTGGAATAAGTAATTGATTGCGATTGGTATCTCGGTGGATACTTAGCTCTCAGGAACCGACAGTCATTTGAATTAAGAGAGTCAAGTGGCTATTAGATTTGTGGTTTAGAGTTCTATCATGATTTTTCACTTAAAAACAATTTAAGTAAAGGTTATTTTATTCTAAAGGTGTTTATGAGATTTTATAAAAATTCTTTCAGAATTATAAATATGATTTTGATAAATTCAGGTTTTTAAATATAAATTATAAATATTATATTTCTATAAAATTATTTAACAAAGGAGATTTTCAAACGGTATGCATTTCTTTATATTAGCTTACTCAGTGAGATCTGACTTCCCTCAACTATTTTTCTAAGATCTTGCTAGTATACTGTTAGTTCTTCTCCTCTGCGTTGGACTCGTTATTCACGGATTGCTCTATGTAGGTTATTGTAATGTTGTTAATATTTATTGGAATAATTTATAATTGATCTAGACACCGTAGTTTAGAGGAATTGTTATTATTGTAATTGTATTTATTTTTTTATACTTGAGTTGAGATGTTGTGTTTATGGTAATGTTAGAGTTGTGGCGATGGAGTGTATATATATATATATATATATATATATATATTTTGGGAAGTGTTATTTGCATTTGACAGATTTTGGATTTGTTCTCAGTACAGAGGAAACTCTGTGGGATTTTCGATAAAATTTTAAAGTGGTAAATTTTATTGTGATAAATTCCTAAAGGCTCACTATGAATTTCAGAAACATTATACATTTTTTATTCTCTAATGTCGGTCACGTGCTCTTAGGGTTCAGATTGTAATATAATTATTCGAATCCGAACAAATTTTTTAAATAACACATTTATCTTTAAATAATAATAATATTATAAAGATATAACGTTACTCTTATCTATAATCTTTGGCTTTTGTTATTTCTTAATTTCAATAATTGTTTATTTTCAGTTGCTATTATTATATTCTGGATGTAAATATACATTTCAACAACTTGTTAAGTGTCATCCCCGCTATCCAAGCCTTAAGGATGGAAGGACTTGCATTGAATCTCATGTATATCTTCTATCATATATCTAACATATGAAAAGGACATCCATTATATTGAATTATTCTAAAAAAATTATTAATCATAAAAAAATAGTGAATCAAATTATTGTAATTCAACTAACACGATAAAAGAGTTTCTGATTGAGAGCATCACATAATCTTACATTATTTTATAATTTCCTAAAGTTAACCTACGAATAAAATAACAAAAATTGGAAAAAGATGCCCAATATGCAATATGGATAGAGCTCACTTGCATTATTCTTCAATGGAATCTTGCTTTAATCCAAGTTTTCCAAACATGAATCTTCCCGCACTACAAATGATACCCAATATGCAATATAGATAGAGCTCACTTGCATCATTCTTCAATAATGGAATCTTGCTTCAATCCAAGATTTTCCAAACATGATTCTTGCTTCAATGAACAAATCCATCACTAATTTATCAATAAATAAAATTAAAAACGAATAAAGTCGATACATAAAATTATAGTCGCTAATTGAATTGACAAAATTTATTATTCGTTGTAAAATTAATAATGAACACATTTAATAATAAAAAATAATCCGTCGCTATTTTTTTTGTCCTAAAATATCTGATATTTGTCGTTAATTTACAATGGATTAAAAATGGATTGACTATTGCAAAATATTAAAAATTTGTTTCTTAAAAAAAATAAATTGAAAAAATTTATATCACTAATAATAATTTATTTGGTTTTTTAAATTATTATTTTTAATAGTTATTAGATGAAAAATAAATAAATTCAAAAAATAATTATGTTAATAGGAAAATGTATATTAATACTAATAAAAAAAATGTTAATATAACTACGCTCTATCAAACCTCGTACAAAGGTTAAAAATTCTAAATCAATTATTTAAACCTGTAAATAAACAACACCCCAAATATTTCGCCTTATACCACCAACTACTTTACACAATTCACATTCACATTACACTTCTATAGTATCACTTCTGATATAAATGTCAACCAAACCAAATAATTTTACTAAATAAATTGAATTAAAAATTTTAATTTATGATGCATTGAGATTGTGTGTGTTTTGGGTAATGATGACTACATATGTAAGTTTGACATGATCAATTAATTTAAAAAATACGGACATCATCAGTAAATTTTGATAAAAAATAATTATATGATATCACTCGAACTCGTCATAATTCTAGTGTAAATATTTCTTACTAAAATTTATTGTTTATAGCTATGCTTTTAAATTAATTAAGGAAGCCAAAACTACATTCGAAGTCACCATTTTCCATAATATGAAAGATTTGACACGATCAATCAACTCAAAAAACACATACATCATAAGTAAACTTTGATAAGAAATAATTACATGCTATCACTCAAACTTGTCATGATTCTCGGGTAGATATTTCTTATAAAAATTGTCAATATTTGTGCTTTGAGTTGATTGATTGAGTTAAAACTACATTTACATGCACTATAATCCAAAACACACAAAAAAGTCTCTTACTACTTAACTTAAATGAAAATTTAACAATAAATTAAGTCAATTTAATGATAAATTCACTAATTTAACTGTCGCTATATATATTTCTCAAATATATATCTCACATTATGTAAATAAATTAAAAAATTTAAATAAAGTAACTAAATTAACTACACTAACTATTTCTTTAAATTCACTATTCCACCTATTAACTAATTTTACAAAAATTAATTTAACTAACTAATTTTATAAAAATGAAATAAATTAAATAAAATAAATAAACTAAAATAGTTAAATTCCCTAAAAATAAAGAAAATTTTTTTTTCCTAAATTCACCAAACAATAGTATATGCCTAATCAACGGTGTCGGAGAGGCCGGCCGAAGGCGGTGGGGGTTGAGCCGAGGGTGGTAGTGGAGAAAACTCGGTGGTGGTGGTCATGAGGATGGCGGTAGTGGTAGTTGTGGTTGTAGTGGCAGTGGTTGTGACTTCATTGTTGGTGGTGGTGGGCTTTGAGAATTTTTTTAAAATGTTTTCCTTCTTTCCACCAAAAGAAGAATGGAGAGGTTTCATTTAACCCTAAAATTCAGAGACGGACAAGTCTGTCACAAATCAATCATTGAATTTTAGTTTTCCCGCCAATACCCCAGTTAACGACGGATAATTCAATTTGTCATAAATTAGTGAGGAACTGTAATCCATCCTAATTAGCAATAGTTAATCCATCTCTAACATTAATACCTTCACGCCTAACACCTACCAAAACTTAGCGATGGTTTGAACATTCATTGTTAATATACAACTTTGTCTGAACTTTGCAACGGATATGTTGTCGCTAATTAGTGACTGATGCTTTGGCATGTCACACATGCCAAATTTTAGTGACAGTTTGAGTATGCCGTTGTTAAGTTCATCGTTTTTTTTCCCTGGAGTTGACTAACTCGATACTTCCATCACTAATTTATCACTAATTAGCAACAGATAATAATCCGTCGCTAATAAAATTTTTCTTGTAGTTGTAGATACTTAACTAAATATTTTAAGAGGCTAAAATGAGAGTGAAAAACATTTTATTATCACTATATAACTATATTTTGACAGAAGAGTATTAAGTATTTGGGAAAAAAATTTGAGCAATTAATTAGTAAAAAATTTTTGTTAAAAAAACTAGTAAAAATTTTCTTCAAGACAATACATATACATAGGTCAATTTTTGGCGATGGATGCCAATGGTTAGACCAGGGCCAGAACCACTTGTATTGGTAAGGAGCCCCCTCCCCAAATTTTTTAAATTGCAAAATTACCTCAGAAGTTTATAGATAAATTACCAAATAATTGGCCTTCCAAGTATTTTAATACTTTTTCATTGTAGCCCTTTATTTTTGGAAAAAATTCATTTTATTTTATTATAATTTAACTTTGATTTCCTAACAACTAATTCTATTTCCGCGCCTCTGGATTAAAAAAAGAATTGAAATTTTATTTTAGAAGCCATGACACCCATGAATTCTTAATTCGAGTTGAGATATGCATAAACGAGCGCACTAATCAATCAAATTGAGATTTGTATTTATTTTCAGTTAACTATGTGGGCACGAATATGATTATTATTTTTTTGTAATGTCATTGATCGTGTCCAATCGAATTCGTCATATTGTAATGCATTCCGCGTGTCAATCATTTCAATGTCTCTGGAAACATAAGCACAATCATAATAGAAGAGATAGACATGAAGATGACAGTCAATGCAGCAACTATTAGTGAGCAGAAACTTGTCATATATTTCCATTTAGATTACATAATTCAGATGTCCAAAAACACATTACATGATAGATTATATAATTTAGATGTACAGAAACCTGTCACCGGTCTATCAGGGAGCTGAAAAATGTTGTCCTGAACTATAAGTTAAAAAAAAAAAAAAATGTCTGTATGCGCAGCATGATGGATTATATAATTCTTCTACTATGTTCAATTTCTCATAATTTTTTCTTCCTCCTCAACTTGATTTTCTGTACAAACTCCTGAATCATTATATTTTGCAGAATTAGCAGCAGAACATACAATTCTTGATCAATCAATCTTATTTATTGAATACTAAGATGATTCGTATTTGCATCCACAGGGTTAGCCTGACAGTATTCCTTAACTTGGACCGGTAGCAGAATTAGGGGTCAGTTTTGAGAGCCACTATCCCCTAGGATGTATAAAAACTTCCACTAATAGACGTTTTCGCATTTCCGAATAGAAAATTTTAGAAAATTCTTTGAAAATATTTCGGAGCTGATTTTGCAAATTTGAAAAATATATTACTTTGGTTTTTTTTTCTAAATAAGAAAATGAAGTAAAAAAATAATTTCATATTTTTCTTAATCAAACAAAATAATATATAACTATATTATTGATTAATAGTAATGAGTAATTCAATTCAATATTTATATATTTTTAATATATACATGCTTATGTTTTTTAATATTTCTAAATAGTAATGCTCATGATTAAGACCCTTATACAGGACACGGTTCCACAGCGCAGAAACTAAAACTACAATGATCAGAAAGCAATTAGAGTACATGCATGCTAATCAAAGACATATCAATAGTTAATTATCTTCAATTTACAGATCAAAGTTGGCAGCCAACTGAAACAATAGAAGCTGTTATCAGATCTAATGATTCATGGCTATGAGTCTGAACATGATACGTGGATTCGTAGTTCGAGAAACTGGTTTAGAAGTGGACTAGGATCAATTCCAAGTCTCATGGCTATTTGTAGGGTTCAGATTTTGCAAAACTCATATTATAAGCAAGATGTTGTATAATAGACAGATATTACACGGATCTCTTCCTATCTACATGCACATGCCTGCAAGCACACATGTACTCTCGTGCGTCTGTCATGGTTATTCTCCAAACCTCGAGAAGGGTGGATAACATTACATTACTAAAGTAAAGTCAAAACCTACCTGAGAAATGTGCCAAGCAGTTATGTTTGATATAAAGTTCTAAAATACAACTACTACTGTATTCTTTAGAGCTGGCGAAGCAGCACAGAAAGCCTATTACCAATGTAGTGATCAGCATAAAGCTAGCAACCTACTTATGCAAGCCACAACGTTATGGAGGACTAAAGGAGTCAGAATCTACAATCTCTAGCTCCATTTGTATCTCAAAAATACAGTCCGCAAGGGATTATCACTAGCCAAGTAAAATTAACACACCGAGATTAAGGTCTAACAGAGAATAAAGAAGATTCATTGGACAAATTTTTTGTCGCTAAAGCATTGAACTGAAATATTTGTTTGCCACAGCCAAAACTTGTATATAGTTTACATTTACAAGAGAAGCCTTAATGTACAATTTCTACATCTGGTAGGTTGCATTCCAGCAAAGGTATACAAGATCAATGTTTTATCGACTAAACACCTATAATTACACTGTGCCTAAAAAAAATACTGTTGCATATTTAGGCAGAATACTAGCCCATAGTTGTTTGGAAAACTCTGCAGTTGGTGCCAGTCAGTACCTTTGTTTAACTTTTAACTAGAGAATATTTAAAGAATCAAACGGACAACTGTGAATTTCTAATGTACTGAAAAAGTTGCATATAAGCCCCAAATTCCAAGAGTTGAGTGGAAACAGGAAATGCATATCAATTATCATGTGATGTAGGAAAGTTCATTCCATCTTTTAGATGGCTTACTGCTGTAGGACATAACCATTTGAGCATGTTTGGACCCAATACCTGATCAAAGGTAAACAAATAATCATTTGAAGTACTGAAATGACAATCTCAGAAAACAGAGTAAACATATCAAAACATAAAGCACACAAGTTGAAATGTAAAACTGATTACAATATCATGAACTTATTTCAATTATCTAGGAAAGATAACCATGCTTTATGGTGAATACTGTAAAGTTTAAAAGCATTGAGATCATAAAGACTAATAACTCAATAGGAGTGGTTTATGATTTCAAAAGTATCTAAAAGCGTCTTCTTTATACATTAAAAAAGCACTTAAATAGGGAGCCTGAAAACTGAACTCAACAACTTATTAGGAGTAGGTTTGGGCTTCACGGAAGTGGAAAATAGGGAGCGTGAAAACGGATACTGCGAAATGACATTTCTTAAAAATATAGAAAACGGAAAAGTGGGAAAACTTGTAAATATTAAAAGTATAGGGGTATATAAATAAATATTAAAAATATATGAAAATATATAGATATAAATTTTAGGACAAACCCATTATTTGGTCCCCCAACTTATTGAGTTTTTTGCAATTGGTCCCTTATCTTTTATTTTAAAGAATTGAGTCCCGCAACTTTAATTTTTTTTATTTTCATCCTTTTTTTCACTCAGAATGTCAAATTGAAGATGTTGCCGTCTTCTGTTGAATTATAAAATCACATCTGAACAAAAAACATGTCTAAACTAGTTGTCAAAAACAAACAATTTGCATCAACAACTTGATGCAACTCACAATCAACAATGAAATTAAGTTCAAATGATCAAGTTCACAACAAATAATTGATTGAGATGTGCTTTTATAACTCAACAGAAGATGACAACATCTTCAATTTGGCATTCTAAGTGAAAAAAGGATGAAATTAAAAAAAAATTGGGGAACTCAATTCTTCAAAATAGAAGACAAGGGACCAATTGCAAAAAATTCGATAAGTTAGTGGACCAAATAATGGGTTTTGTCTAAATTTTATATATAATTATTGAAAAATTTTATTTATACTATCAATTGATAGTATAATTATATAAATTATTTTGTTTAGTTAAAAAAATAAAATTATTTTTTAATTTGTTTCCTTTCTTATTTAGAAAAATACTAAATAAGCACATTTTTCAAGTTGGAAATGTATTTTCAAGTTGGAAACATGTTTCCTAATTTTCCACATTTGTAGAAATGGCCCCAATATATTTTCGAAGAGTTTCCTGATGTTTCCAATATGGAAACATTTCAGAAATGCGGAAACGTCTACCGAGAGAAGTTTCCGTGCATCAGTAAAGTACTAATGAGTGCGCATTAGTAATGCTACACACAAACACACACACACACACAGAGTCACAGAGAGAGAGAGAGACCGAGGTAATATTTTTGTAAACAGTAAGGTCGAACTGATGTTGATAACTCTGCCCAGATTTCCTAGCCAGCCATGCTGCACGTATTCCTTCATAATACTGGAAGGCACAAAATAATTTTTAGGTCAATACCAAACAAGAGTAATCCATGTTAGTATAATTTCAATTTTTTTATCTTGAACTTTATACACATTAACAAAATTGCCCTTGAGCAGCAATTTCATGCAATTAATTGATTGAATGATATAGTCTGGTCACTTCTAGTCAGGCAATCTCATGTGCCTTGCTGAACCAAAAGTAAAGATTAAATTATAACATCCAAGTATGCTGAAGTCTTAAAAAACCGTTAACTGAACCTGAAGTGGCAAGTGAATTCATTGCTAATAGTAGTCTTAAACAGAGGACTTTAATCCTAAATACACATTTTGGACAGTGGATTATATATGTTGCACTTGTTAATTATTCTATCACTTAAACCCAACTTTTTTGATATATATGTATGTATGTGCATATACATATATACACACACACACACAACAAAGATGCATGCTCAGACTAGGTGCTAAAATGGAACTCATGTGATCCAATGGTAAGAATTGTCACAGAAGCACTTGATCACATGAAATTAAATTTCCAATACTACATCGCAAAAGTGCATCAATTTCAGTTTAAATCTAAACCTATACATTCTATGTGCAACCAAAATTTAAATATGATAACTCACCTCTACGGTTGTCATATTATGAGCCATAAGGTAGATATGCCAGCCCAACAGAGTCCCAAGTGTTGCACTCAAGGCTACCATCATTGTTCCAAAAAAAATCTAAGATAATACTAACGTCAGTACATTTTGTCAATACCAGAAGATACAAAACAGGTACATGTGCTTGCACTTACAAAGAGTAGAAACCAAGTGAACGGCTATGTTATGATGCTAAATCAAGCTAATGCACTTAAATTTGATTTATGCTGAAATATAAGCTAGGGCAAAATATCAGCAACCATCTGGAATGGATTAAGGTAATAACATCATTTTTTGGTATCAGTCATTGCTGGAATAAGCTATAAACTACATCTAAATCAAAGCTACTTCATCATCATAATCATTATTCCTCATTTTTTTTCACCAGATTTTTTCCTTGCTTCCAAAACAAAAAAGATGATAACCTCAGGAGATTTTGTTTTATGGTTTAGTAATTAAAGTTCTCTTCAGATTGGAGCACAAGAAAGACAGAAAGCAAAATAAAGAATAAATTAGTGCTACAGTTTATTAGCAGCCATTAGACTGGAGTGTGCATTCATGCCAAGAGTTCCTCTTGCTGCCAGGTAGAACGAAGTCAAGTCAACCAGAAGAGTTGTATTGGCACTCTATCTGTTACTGAATTATAAGGTATGTGAAGTGCCAATAACATTTCTGAGAAAAATTATAACTTGAAACTGTAGTTCTTGAGCTATGTTTGATATCATAATGGATCAAAGGGAGGTAAAACAGAATTAGAGGATTGAATCTGTCTGTCCTTCTTGTTGTATGATTAACAACACAGAGAGGAAAACGATGTAAAAAATTTAAGCACAGAGCCTCGACAGGCAGCCCTCCATTGTCCTTCCAATATATATATTTCTTGCTAGAAGGTGAATCCTATGAAGAACATTTGATGAAACCACTTCAATAATTACAGTTCATAAGATTGATTATATACTTACATAAAAAAACTTGAGGGGAGTTCTTCCTCCAGAATCCCAGTTTATCTGAAGCACGCTGCTGATTATCATCACCTAGGGCATGCCAAGCACATATCTCAAAACCTTAAGCTTTAAGTAATATTAGAACAAGGGAGGAGGGTCCAAGGCCTACCGTAGAATAGATACTTGCTGCAGTAGCATAGAGAACTAATATAAAAAACGCCTTATAGTTCCAATAACCAACACAATTATTTATCCATAGACAATGATGATCCTGCATCCAGTTCTCATAAGAAATTAATTGATAATCTGTTCAAATTTCAAGTTTAAAACTCATGAACCAAATAACTACAGCAACAGGAATGTAACCTAACCTACCATCCTCAAAACACACCTTCTGCAGATACGGCAATGATGAGCTCTGGGAGGCTTGTATGTGCAACACTTTTCACATTGCTTCATTTGCAATCCCTATGTTAAGGTAAAGCATTGGTTAGTCTAAAGTCGCATTACAGAGGGAAAAAAAAAGTTTTTCTTCTATATATTATACTCAACTTGCATTAAAATTATCAGTAAATAAAGATTCCCCAGGTCAAAGTTCCCATCCTTAAAGATTGATGGACATGCTTTTCCATTGACAACCGAGAGTTAGGATGCACAGAAACTTCAACAAGCAAGCAAATGTTTTCCTGTTTGGGAAACTCTAGGAAACACATTAAAAACATTTTTAGGTCATTTTTGTAAATTTGAAAAATTTCGAAATGTGTTTCCAACTTGGAAATGCGTTTTGGTTTTTCCTAAACAAAAGAAGGAAAATAAATTTAAAAAAGATTGTATTTTTGTAAACTAAACAGCACGATTTATAATTCAAGTAGTTAAATATTTATTGATAGTAATATTTATTTTAATAAATAGTTTTTTAATCTTTATATATTATATTTTGTATATATATACTTACACTTTAATATA